>CAJUYI010008018.1:0-11423 GCA_910591695.1 Galerucella pusilla
TTTAATGATTTATTACTATCAACCAATTTCAAATCGAGTATAGAATTTAGCCTATATGACGTCATAAATTGTGACGTCTGTATAACGCCAATGTATGGTCATTAGACGTAAATAATGTCCAAAAATAGCCGTCTTTTTGACGTCATTTTCGACGACCTGAGATCTTAGGCTCTTCATGCTTTTGGTTGTAAGTTTATGTGAAGAGACCTTATCACGCTCAACAGTTTCTTCACTGGGTCCGTCTTGAAGTCTATATCTCCAATGAGAAGTGCTTAACATTCGAATATGGTGTGTAAGGCTTAGAGCCGGATATATGGGGGGGGCAAAGTGTGCACTGCACACGGCCCCGCAGTTAGGCCGTCCCCGTGCTAGCGTGACTTTTTCACGATAAGGGAATAATTACCTTACAGACACGTGCCGTCGCTGAAGCAAAAATACTCATTTATAATGAGTAAATAAAAGTTGTTTTTTTCTTGGCCCCGCATTTAATTTTGCACACAGCCCCGCAAACCCTAAGACCGGCTCTGGTTAGGCTGTTTCCTCCTCCTCCAATCACAACCGACAGATAGGTTCCTTCCTATACATACATGCCAATTGGATACGATTGGATTGGATTCTTGGACTAAAACAAGCACACTCACATTCTAACAATAAAGCTCCATGTGAAAAATCAATACAGGAGAACATTAAAATGGCTTTATTCCGCTACCGCTTCCATTTAAATGGAATATTGGCAGTCGAGGTGGTAGTAGAATTTGCATGCTGTAAATTAGCACCGTGATTTCGTTTTAATCAAGGAAAAGTGCCACTACCGCGCCGACATCAGTATATTGCACTCTCCACTAATTTTACTTTCCACAACGTTGAAGCGACGTTCAATACGAATAGTCAATTATCTTTCGGTTAATTGCTTCAT
This sequence comes from Galerucella pusilla, assembly GCA_910591695.1. Lineage (NCBI taxonomy): Eukaryota > Metazoa > Arthropoda > Insecta > Coleoptera > Chrysomelidae > Galerucella > Galerucella pusilla. Next base: position 917 of record CAJUYI010008018.1, read on the forward strand.
GTTTTTCCAATTATTTTATTTTATTCATGCATTGACAAACTATTTTTAATATTTTGCCTCTGGCTACGAAAACCTATAACATATCCGATCTAATATAGCTAAGTTCCATCTTATAAAGTAAAACGGAATTATTCTTGGTAGAAGCGTATCGGATTTAAAGGCAATTTCGTTATTAATCAAAAATATATGGAGGCAGCGAATACTTCGGTTTATCTAAAAAAAAGCTACTTCCTCAAATCCTACGATAGCTTTTCGTACACCAGCTTAAGCAAACAGAATTCAATTTCTCCTTTGAATCATACGAATGAATGATATTTTTAGAAATGGTACTTACAAGAATAGAAAAATGAAATATAAGACAGAAAATAATTCCGATTCGGCACCAGAAAAGAAAAATATTGGTTGTCATGTATTGGGATAAACGTAACTATATTGTTCTCGCCTAGTTCATTGAGTTTGTCTACACCATTTTAGAACTGATTACACAAGAGCTTAGTGCTTTGATCGCTGCTTGATTATTATTCGACATTATGATAATCCTTTCTATTCTGTATCCTTTATCAATATTGAACTGGGCGCACTTTCTTATGGCGTGGATTTCCGCTTGAAAGATAAAATGGGGCCGGATAGCATGTTGGGGCAGGCAAATGAAAATAAATTGGTGCAACATATTAAGAAGGCACAAAAATGCGGTTTTCTTATGACAGTTCCAGATGTTCGAAAGCTTGCCTATAATTTTGCGGAAAGTCTAAAAATCAATCACAAGTTCAACAAAGAAAAAGGATGTTCCGGTTCCGATTGGTTTAGGTCTTCTTTGAGAAGACATCCAGACTTGTCTATTCGCAAGGCTGAGGGTGTATCTCTAGGGCGAGGTGGAGGCATGAACCGTTTAGATGTGGGAAATTATTTCACTTTACTGCAAGAAGTACTGGAACAAAATGAGCTTTTCGACAAACCTGGATGCATTTATAATGTCGACGAAACAGGCCTTCAATTAAGTAATCGTCCTGGCCATGTCTTAGCCCAAAAAGGAGCAAAGGATGTTGTCACAGTGACATCAGGGGAAAAGGGTGAGACAATATCGTGCATAGCTTGTTGTAACGTTGAAGGTTTTTTTCTGCCGCCGGTCTGTGTATTAAAAGGCAAGAATTTAAAGACTGAGTGGAGTGATTCAATGCCGCCTGGTTCACATATTGTAATGTCTCAAAAATCAGCCTACTTTACTGCAACGATTTTTTTGAATTGATTTAAAAACCACTTCTTGCCACCTAAAGGAGAAGGGAAGGCATTATTAATTCTTGACGGGCATGCTTCTCACTGTTCTTGTGTTGAACTTTTAGAAACCGCTGAAGCAAACAATGTCGTTTTAGTGTGCCTACCTCCGTACACTACCCATTATTTGCAGCCGCTTGACAGAGCTTTTTTCAAGTCGCTCAAGTCCTTCTACTATCAATCCTGCAGAAAGTGGATGCAGAGTCACCCCGGAAGGAAACAGTTTGGTGAACTTTTAACGAAAAGCTGGAGCAAGTCCGCGACCGCTGGAAATGCTATATCCGGCTTCAGGGCCCCTGGCATATTTCCCTGGAACCCCGATTCCATACCCGATCATTCTTACACAGTTGCTGATCGAATAGTAAACAGCGAAACTAGGGAATACCATAGAACCCTCACACAGACACAAGTAACGAACACTCAACAATCGAACGCTGAAGCAACACAAGAACTTAGACACCCAGTCATCATAATGGATGAGTCCTGTAGCCATGCTGGTACAGAACCTCGATGTTCAACTCCAGCGGAAGGGACATATGTTCCAGATTTGACGCCTGGAAAGCTCTTAGATTAACTTAATCCCACACCTAAGTTAGTTGTTTCTGCAAAAAAACGAGCAAAGACAGTTGCTACCCTATTAACGTCTCCTGACTATATAGCGACTGTAAAAAATAAGTCCCCAAAAAAATATGAACAGACTAAGAAGGACACCCCGAAAACGAAAATTCGAAAACTAACAATTGGCCAAAAAAAGAGACGTTCGCCTTCGCCAAGTTCTGATGAGGAGGAGAATATTGAAGTTCAATATGATGAGGAAAGTGATGCCATTTCTGAGGTGGATGAAACTGAATGTGTAGGATGCGGAGAAAGTTATAACATCACAAAAAAAAGAAGATTGGTTGCAGTGCATAATTTGCCAGAAGTGGTTTCATGAAAATTGATATTCCTATTTAAACACATGCCAAAATTGTGGTAAAACTGCGTTTAAAAAGAAGCAAGATAGTTGTTGAGGATATTTTTTATATTTTGTCTTAATAAATAGTGTGTGTTATTATATATAGGTAAACAGTGATAAAAAAATATTGTATGGAGCCTAACTCTCACCAAAAATTTACAGGCTCCTACTATGCAAAACAGTGGCCATCTCACCCGACTTTACCCTAGATACAGTAGAGTTTTTGATCATACCCCATGTTATGTTTAATATTTCGTTATTCAGGAGTATTTTGACCAGGAGATTGATACAACTCCGGTGTGTCTGATGTTTAGTTTGACTCCCTCAAGCTATACACCTTCTCCTCCACAGTCCTGAACCAGACCGTTGCGAACCCATGGTTTGCTGAGCTTTTCGATACATCTTTTCAAATCATGGATTCTTTTTAACCTCTGTTGGCTCAGAATTTACTTATTTCACTTAGCACTAGCTGTTGGAAACTGCGAAAGTGTACACACAATAATATTATATCCACTGCCGTGTATTAATATGTTGAATTACAGTTAAATATCCTTAGAATAAACAGTTTTTGTTATTTTGTTTATAATCCAAAACCTCATTTAAAACACACAAAACTAACTAACCAGCCCAACTCATATTAGTTTTACTAAAGACTTCCTGCGGCATATAAACAACGATATATATATCTGATAAACTGTCGAGTGCTTTTGTCTAAATTGAAATAATGTAATTAGTTTGTATCGGCTGAAGCACTCCAATTTAGGGATGGAATTTGGCACCAGTTACATAATTTTGTATGCATTTAATGTTAAATTGGACGCCACCAGCTTTTAAACAAAACGGGGACAATAAAAAAGTGGATCAAAAGGAAGATAATACCTTCTAAAAAAAAGTAAAGTTGAGTGAATATTAAAATGATTGAATTAGTTGAAACAATGAGCTTATCTTAAAGGGTTTGTTTTTTGGAAGCGAGGTTTGGTTGAGGTCACCACGTATTTGAAGATATATTTACATGGAGTAAACAGTATATGTTTAATTTTAGATGGAGGGGCTGGTGAGAGAGATGCAGGATACGGAACATGGGGGTGTTCCTGTCAGAAGCCAGAAACTCTTTCTTACATCAATTCCTGCAGCTTTCATGGGTATGTATAAAGAATATTCATATGTATTTTCAGGCACAGGTACAGTTTTAAAATGATACTTTGTTTTTGGCCGTCCACTGTGTTTATTTCTCCCGCCCTGTTTGGAAAATCAATTAAATACGTTTCTCTCCACTTTTTCAGGGTATGACCTAATTGAATGGCTAATGGAGCGACTCGGAATCGAAGAATCCGGTAAGTCATCGAAATTTAATGGAATTGAGTTTCAAGACATACCAAATAAAAAGAAAATTGTAACTAGCTAGAAGTTGTGGATTCGGAAATGTGTATTAACCGAAAACTACACATAGATTCAAAATTTTTGCATCACCCTAAATCTCCGAAAAAAAAAGTGTGTTCATTATAAATGGATCAGAGATTAATCAAATAATTGGTTTCAATAAAAAAAACTTGTATATTTGTCAAAAATTTTTATTATCCAATAATAAACTTGCTTTAAACATAAAAAGTATTCTTAGAAATTAAATAAATTAAATACAAATTGATTCTTTTTAAAGAAAAGGTTAAGTGAGAACCTGCATGAGAACTTTTAATAAAGAGTATTTCCACCTCTAGAATTTATGCAAGCTTGAAGTCGCCTGCCCATGCTGTTCACCAAATTATTGATATTCTGTTGAGGAATATTTCGCCATTCTTCTTGGGCCGCATGAACAAGCTCTTGTACACTCCTGGGTGGATTTCTGCGTGCTGCCACTGCCCTGGCAAGCATGTCCCAAGCATATTCTATGGGATTCATGTCAGGAGATAGGGCAGGCCAGTTCAAACAATTGATCCCTCCAGTTTCAAGATACTCATTTACAGCTCTGGTCCGATGCGGTCGGGCGTTATCGTCCATAAAAACGAAGGAATTGCCAACAGCTGCGCGCCATAGTCTCACGTGAGGATGTAGAATCTCTCCGAGATACCTATCACTAGTCATCGTTCCCTCCACATGAATTAATTCTGTGCGATCATTTAACATGATACCAGCCCAAAACATAGCACTTCCTTCTCTGAAGGGCGGCGCGGGGCGAGCATGGGCAAGCTGATGAGCAACTCTCGTTGGATCCCGCCACACACGTATTCGATGGCTATCTTGTACCAAACAAATCCTTGTCTCGACGGAAAAAACACCGAATTCCAAAATTCTTCAGGCAAGGCCGCGTGTTCTTGAGTCCACTGTAGTCGGCGAACTCTGTGCTCAGGTTGTAATCTGGGCACTCTTATTGGTCGGCGACATCTCAAACCTGTCGCAAGTATTCGTCTTCGTAATATCGAGATCGATACTTGAACTCCCAACGCATGTCTTATATCTCTTTGGAGTGCTGGTATTGCCATGGTCGGGTTTCTTCGGATAGTTAAGTGGATATAGCGGTTCTGCCGCTGATTAGTAACACGCCTTCTACCGCTTCTAGGTCTATCACGGAGAGAATTGGTCTGGAGATACCGGTTCCATACACGAGACACATCACTTTGCCAAACTCTAACTCTGTTTGCCAAGAACCTTTGAGAATGACCTTCTTCAACTCAAGCCACCATTCTTGCACGGTCAATCTCACTTATTACTTGACGATTCATGTTTGCACTTGAAATCGTTAAAATCAAATGCCTTGAATGTTAAAATGATCGCACTAAAAATGTTATCTTACAAAAAAAACTGTAAACATCTGTATATAGCAAAAAATATGGAACATATTGAAATGGTAAACATTGATAAACAAGCCAACAAAAAATTGTTAGCGCAAAAAAATTCCTTCGCATCCGAAGAAGGTTATGCAAAACTTTTGAATCTATGTGTATAATAGAATTAGGAAAGAGGGTGTGGGAAACAAAAAAAAAGGAAAAACAGATCTTAACAAACTATCTTAAAATGGATCTGTCAGTTATTGTGATAGTAGTTGAAGAAAAACTAGGGTTTTCTAGAATGCAACTATATTTTCACACTCATAAATGGCATGTTTCATCACATCACATCACATCCATTTTCATATGTTTTCCAAATACATAGGTTGAGGATGGCTGAGAAATTAAAAGATATAACTATTTCCTTTTTGCTGCCACATGCTGCCACATTACAAGTAGGAAACAATTGGATGTGAAAGGATAAGTTAGCTACTAAACGGGGAGGTGGCGTTAGGAGTATGAATTATGAATAATTAAAGTTGGATTTATTACAGTTGAGGAACTGGTAGTTTTTCAACAGTAGTGGTGAAAAGACTTCAGTTGTTGAAGTCATATAGAGGCAGATATTAACCATTTAACCAGACGACATTGAAATACTACCAATTAAAGCACACCAAGTGATGATCCAAAAAGGTTTTTGTTAATATTGGACCAATTACCTAAGCTTTTGGATTATATATAATAAGGTCGCATCAACACAAAGAATTACATAAGAGGGGAAGTCGGGAACTGACTAGGTAATGAACACTAGGAGGCTGACACACAAGGATACCTCCATACTAAGAGTACTGAATAAGTAAGACAAGGAACTCTCGTCCAGGCAGTTGAGACTGAGTAAGAGAAATTTAAAGACAGTTACCGACCTGGTGACTGGACGCTGTCACCTGAGGAAGCATCTGCACAGGATGGGCAAAGTTAGTGAACGCTACGATGAAACACATACTCTGCTTCTGTGAGAGCTTACAAGAAAGCACTTTGGAGTGGAAATAACACAACCATCACAACTATTCAAGATTCCTCCAGATAAACTGATGGGACTATATAGAAGACACGAAGCTTCTGAAATGGAAGTAGGTAGATAACATGAGTAATGGTACAAAAATGTAGCTCAAGTGTTTGGACTGTTGAGCCCAACCCAAGCGTATGAATGAATGAATGAAGGTCGCATCAAATAAATCATCCAAAAATAATTATTCATAATCTTTATTACCTGAATGTTCTTGTCTAATTTGATATTTGTTTGCAGAAGCACTCAACATTGCCAATCAGCTATGTCAGTACGGATATTTTTTTCCCATAAGTGATTCCAAAAACCTTGTAGTGAAAGATGATAGCTCCTTGTACCGATTCCAGGTTGGTATTAAAAGGTTTTTGAACCATTTTATCATTAAAATCCAGACAATCCCTAAGTCATAGGCATCCATTTATTATTATCCATCGGATTTAGATGAATTTACTTATTTTTAGAATCCTTACTATTGGCCGTGGCAGAGCCGACCTCCTGACAATGTTGAATACTCCATCTACCTAGTAAAAAGAACACTCAGAAATAAGCAGAGACACGGACTGGAGGATTATGAGATCGAAGCTATGAGTAATCTCAAGAAAAATCTAGCTAATAAATGGGATTTTATAACAGGACAAGCCGAAGAACAAGTAAGGCAACGAAATTTTTAAAAACGTTTATATCTTTATCATTGCGCTTATCTAAGTGCAAAGTGACTTTCCAAAGTGTGGTTCGGCCCTACGTTGGGCGCCAATTTGTCAAACACCAAATGTTCTTCTGTTTCAGGTTAAATCTTCTAAAGGATTGAAAAAAGCCGACAAGTTGGTGAGTGATTCCCAGGAAAGGGCATATTGGAGAGTCCACAGACCGCCTCCAGGAATGGTTAGCTCCTTAGAGCCCTGTCCAGTACCTACCAGAAGCTGGAACGGTAGCACGCGTACTAGAAAAAAGACTATAGAAGACTGCAAAAGAGAGGTATCAACAAAAGTAAATAAAATAACCTTTTTAAAACGAAATAAATATAGTTTTTCCAATTAATTTGTGTTTATTACAGGTAGAGCTATTGAAAAAAAGTTTATCGAAAACGAGAGTCAAGGTTTCTCAAGCATTGGAAAGTATGGTACAGCACGTCGAGATCTATACGGAATACGATCCTCTTATAACTCCCACTCAACCATCTAATCCATGGGTTAGCGAAGATTTGACTTATTGGCAGCTCAACAGTCCCCTGTAAGTATTTCTACATTTTTCACATTTGCATTTTCGAATGGTAGTTCAGCTATCTTGAGAAGCGTACGCAATTAAAAGCAAAATTTCAAATGACGTGTTCAAAAAATCGGTAAAAAAATGATCCAATACACAGGGTGTACCAATCTTACGAGAAACTTCGGTATATGGGTTATTTCAAGAGATATCTAAAAATGTTATCAACAAAAATAGAAGATGTGTTGAAGGTCCATATTATACTGAACTATATAGAGTGCTGTATAACCAAACATATGATTTTTCAAATGGGAAACCCTGTATATTATACCGAATTCGGATTGGTTACATTTTTTTGAAGCTTTTGATATGAGGTTTTGCCACGTTATACAGAGTCCTTCAAAAGATATGGATACGTTTATGTGAAAATCGTAGGTAAATCAACGCTCTGTAGCTTGTTGTATGTTAAAGAAAAAAAATGTATTTTGCCAAACAGAGTTTTGTAATATGATGCAATATCTCCGTATCCTATTGAATTTCAATTATATTCTTTCTTATATACAGGGTGAACGGAAACTCGAACCTCTCATTTTCTTTCTAATTTCAAATGGAACACCCTGTATTTCATAGCAAAAATAGAATCTTCGATTATGTAACTTTAATTTTTGTCAAGCATTCCCTATACGCAAAGTTTATAAAAACAGAGTTATTTTGTAATATTTATTGTAAACTATTATTATTGACCTATTATGTGAAAGCAATAAACGTTGTATGTAACAAAAAGTCCTAATAAATGATAAATTTTAATGAATAATTCATTCTAAACAGCTAATATTAAACTGAAGGTTCAAAGTCATTAACATCAAAGCAATGCTGTAAGAGGGGGCCCAACTGATTGGCCAGCTCGGTCACCCGATTTAACAAAAGTATATTTATTTTTTTCGGGTCTTGTAAGAAATAAGTTTATAAAATCCCCGGCTATTAGAGATGACATGAAATAGATAATTAGTGCGGCATTTCGATCTGCTAACGTTGATATGCTGAGAAATGTTAGTCAATCATTTGAACTATTCTGCAGCATTGTATTGATGTTAACGGTGAACATTTTGAACCTTTAGTTCAATATTACGGTTGGGATTATACTTTTGGTGGCTAGTTTCGTTAAGAATCAATTATTCATTAAAATTTATCATTAATTCGGATTATTTGTTACATACAATGTTTATTGCTTCCACATAATAGGTCAATAATTATAGTTTACAATAAATATTACAAAATAACTCTGTTTTTATAAACTTTGGGTATAGGGAATGCTTGACAAAAATTGATGTTACATAATCGAAGACTCTATTTTTGCTATAAAGTACAGGGTGTTCCATTTGAAAGAAGAAAGAAAATGACAGGTTCGAGTTTCCGTTCACCCTGTATATAAGAAAGAATAAAATTGAAATTCAATAGGATACGGAGATATTGAATCATGTTACGAAACTCTGTTTGGCGAAATACATTTTTTTTTCTTCAACGTACAACAAGCTACAGAGCGTTGATTTACCTACGATTTACACATAAACGTGTCCATATCTTCAAAAGGACTGTGTATAACGTAGCAAAACCTCATATCAAAAGCTTCAAAAAAATGTAACCAATCCGATTTCGGTATAATATACAGGGTTCCCATTTGAAAAATCATATGTTTGGTTTGTAACGGAGTTATGCAGCACTCTGTATTGTTCGATATAATTTCAAAATATGGACCTTCAACAGATCTATTATTTTTGCTAATAATATTTTTTGATATCTTATAACCCATATACCGAAGTTTGTCGTAAGATTGGTACACCCTGTATAAGGTGGTTGCTGCTAATTACGTTTTTTCCCTCTCTGTTAACTGTTAACTGTATAGTGTGGAAATAATTATCATTTTCAGTTGATAAATGGAGCAATCTGTTCAAAAATTCATTCTTCAAATAATGACTATTGGGTCACTTCCGATCAATAAGTAGTTTCTCAAGATAGTGATTGCACATTTTTCTAGATGAGTTGTATAAGAACATCTCATAGTCTTGCATAAAGTTCCGAAATGAAAGTACATGAAGATAATGCTGCCAAATATTTTGAATTTGACCCTTTTAGAATGTGTTTGTCAGCTTGCATCGTAGATAAATTTTAAACAAAACAAAATAAAAAAAAGTGTTAAACATATAATTCGGAATAAAAAAACTGTAATATATTTTTAAATAAAATTGATATCGTTGTATCATTATAGGAGAGTGTGTAGTTAAATACAGGGTATTATAAAAAATATGGAAAATATTTATTTTATACGACCTTGTTCATAATATGATTTCAATAGTTTGATTTTGAAGCTGAGGTCTTTGTATTCAGTTGATGATATCGAAAAGCTGAAATCCTACAACATATAAAAGATTAGAGTTATCCTAACTTGCAACTTCTGTCAAAATTATCTCCTTGTATTCGCCAGCACTTTTGAGATATTTGAATTTTCGGCGATTATCGAAAGTTAGTTTTACGTGCCCACAAATAACACCAGAAAAAAATTGCGTGATATCAGCTAGTAATGGATTATTTAGTTTTGCTCTTATTAATAAGCAAAAGTGATGTGATAATACTGATTAGTGAAGCAGTTCAATCAACAGGTAAACAAAATTCAACAGCTTTAAAAAACACTGCTCTGTATGATCCTGCTTTTGTAATTTCGACACAATTGCACCATGATCAGGTTACTTTATATTGCAGAATAAGTTTTGGGATTCAGTCCTTTCAGGTTAGAATTTGTTGTGATTTCAAGTTCTCAAGGTTTTTCATGTTCCCAGTCATAGTGCCTGCTTATTTCACATCACAATTTTTGTATTTAGACTTCAATAAGCCATTCAACTTCACATATAATATCTAAACCAAAAATAAATATAAATATTTATCAGTAACCCTGTACATCCTATTTTTGTATATCACTCTACATTTCGCGTTGTATAGGGTATGTCGAAAATAACTATATTTTTAAAATGAAGTAGATCAATAAAAAAAATATAATACTGAGCATGATCTTTGCATTATAACCTCTTACCTCGCTGCTTGAAGCAACCAATAACTTAATAAGCACAATTTTTTTTAAATATGTTGAGAATTCTGTACATAAAATTCAATTTTAAATTGCACAGTTATTGTTTATACAGGGTGTTTCAAAAAAGGTAACACCGTCTCTAGGATAGGTGAAAAACAGAAAAATAA
>CAJUYI010008019.1:0-11422 GCA_910591695.1 Galerucella pusilla
TTATAACCGTTTCGTTGTCACTTCATTAATACTCCTTGAAAATTGTACTGATTCATAGTAACTACCCGTGTTTCCGTTGAATCCAAAGGGATATTCGAACTTGGAGGTGGCTCAGTTACGCTTGTTCGTTCACCCGGCAGATCGTAACCGTTTCGTTTTCACTTCATTAATACTCTTTGAAAATTGTATTGATTCATAGTATCTACCCGTGTTTCCGTTAAATCCAAAGGGATATTCGAACTTGGAGGTGGCTCAGTTACGCTTGTTCGTTTACCCGGCAGATTCGCCCCGTATTAGAAAACCTGATCGTTTCAAACTGTTAAGTCCGCCCCTTTCTTCTCCCCGTAAGATTGTCAGTCCCTATAGAGTTATAACTACAATAGACCAGGGGTTCTCAAACTTTTTGACACTGCGACCCCCTTTTTAGACCTAGTATTTCGGCGACCCCCCTAGTATCTCATCTCGAAGGTTTGATTGAACAGCTGACAGATTACATTCCAAATAAGGATACGAGTGGGGTTTTGTGGGTAGTCAATCCGTTCAGTGATCAAGTCGTAACAAAAGCTGAGCTAACTGCTCGTCAACATGATCAACTGATCGAAATTTCAAGTGATCACTCAGCAAAACTCACTATCTGAGACAAAAATTGGATCTATTAATTTGCTACCGTGAGCCGCCGTAACATGTGTGGGCTCATTCAAAATCTGAAATAAGTTATATGATTCAAAACAATGCAACACTGGGTTATCTAGATTAAAGAAATCTACGTTCAAGTCACCCAGACATATTACGGTGTCATATTGTACAGCTAATACCGACAAAATATTATCAAAATCTTAGATATGCAAATGTGTATTTATATGGGGTGGCCTTTCATTTAATTTAACTTGACTATTTGATTGTTATCATTGTGATATCAATCAAAATGTTGAGTTACTTTGAATGAAATTTCAAAAAATGGACCATATATTGCCAATTTGCAATAAAAATATAATCACAGTAATTTTGAATATGGCGCCAGCCGCGAAAAACTGTAAATTTACAGAAATCTTCTTTTTCCACTGTTAGCGAAGATCACAACCATGTCAAATGTGTTAAGAGTTTAATTTTCCGACCCGTAAGGTGGCGCCACTGGTAAAATTCATTCGTCATATGAAGCGCCACGGGTCAGATTCCCATCTATCAGTGTTTGTTATCTATGACAGGATGCTCGGTTCAACCACTTTATCCAATATGTTCGTCAATCTGAAGCCAACCCTGTCTTTTTAGTTTTAGATGGATACAACACTCATACAAGGAGCCGTTATAGTAAATGTTGAAGAAACGTTTGTAGCAATTCTTTCCTTGCCACCACACACCTCGCATAAAATGCAACCTTTTGATAGAACAATTATGGGAGCATTGAAAACCTTTTACAACGAAGAAAAGAGGATTTTGCCAAAGAACAATAAACGCATTATTTTCTTATTTTGATGTCTGCGAACTTCTTGGGAGAGATTATTTAAAGGCGCAATCAGCAGAACGAGCCGTTAAAGGATTTGCAATAACAGAGATTAATTCATCTAGGGAGAAATTTGCAATGAAGAGGATTTTCTAAACGTTCAAAATCATGAAGGGGTGTTGAACCCAACAACCAATAAATATCAACGCAGAATAAGGACACGAAAACCGTAATCCAAATGTGCCATTAGCTGTTGCTCCAGAGGATATTGCACCGATACAGATTGTACATAGAAAAGTAGGTACTCGAGGAGAAAAGCAGGTAGAGCGAAAATAACTTCTACGTCAAATAAGGAAGATCTCGAGCAATCTATAAAAGTAAAAGATACAAAAGCAGCGAATGAAAAAAAAGACAGTAAGTAAATTTATTTTCCGAAAACCCAGCTTAGCTCAAAAACATAGATAATATGCTACTACGAAGAAAGCGAATACTAAACGGCAAAAGAGGGGTGTCTTAATCAAGTGATGAATCTGCTGCATCAAGCATTTCTACGCCGAATTCTTCAGATGACGAAGAAGCTTTTCCAAAATAGGGATCTAATCCTGATCAAGATGCTCAATGCATCTTTTGTGAAGATACATTTTCAGAAAATAATAGAGGAAAAATTTGGATAATTTGCATGCTATGTAACTGTTGGGCACATGAAGAGTGTGCAGGACCTGAAAAAGAACCATATGTTTGCGATTTCTACCGTTAGTTTCGAGTTCTCTTCTAACTTTGTATGGAAATTTTTTCTGTTAGTTTTGAGTTCTCTTTTAACTTTTCTTTGTATATTATTTACTGTATGAATAAATTCATTATTGAAAGTTCGTTGCTTTGTTAAATAAAAAGTTTTTCGATCATAATTTGACAGTGAATGCTATTTTATACTTGGCACATTAGGAATTCATTTTTGAAAATCCAAAAAATGCTGTGTTTAAATTCTCAATTTTTTTTGTCGTTTAGGGGGGGTGTTTTAAATTTCTGTGACATGAACTATGTATACCTTGCGTATATGTATACAGAAGATCTAAAAATAATTTTAAAGTTTTTAATTTTTTCAATTAAAATAAAAAGTTATTCCACATTGGACAACTCTACTCTAATTTTCGATTGTCTATGCGATTTTAAACTCTACTTTTCCGTGTAAGACCAAAGTATTTTGTTCCAGATACCTGAAAAACGAAAAGTTTGTAACAAGGAACAAATTATTTCAGAAATTTTAGCCGTTCGGCAAGGAGAAATGGGCTACATGAAGAGTGCGCAGACACACGGTGAATTCTTCGTTAGGACGAAAGATAGAATTTTCACAAGAAATGGAGTCAATGCTCGCAAGTCACTGCTTACAAATGAAGAAATTTTTTGGAATTACCCGAAGAGACGTGTACAGATTGGCATACAGCTTATGCATGGCAAATAATATAAAAAACTCAAAGCAAAAGAAAGTGCTGGGAAGAAATGGTTTTCTGGATTTATTGCAACGCGTAAAGAATAGTCATTGAGAAGGGGTCCCCAAGAATATCATAATGCGCTTATCAAATAATTTACCACAGAAATTGTTGCAGCCTTATTTAATTTACATGATCCACTTCTCGAAGAAATAAATCAAAATCCAGCCAGGATCTTCAACTGTGATAAAACTGGCCCAACCATAGTGCAACACAAGCATATTGAAGTTGTGAGAAAAAAAAAGGAAAAAACAAAATTGGTGAAATTACTTCAGCCGAGCGCGGATCTCTGTTGACCACAGTTATGTGTTTCAGTGCAACAGGCTCTGGATCACAATATGCGTGTCACATATCTGGTTGGATTCCACAAGATATATTTGTACAATGGCTTTGTCGTTTTATTGATATAACCAATCCCAGCGTTGACGTTCCAGTGGTGTTAGTCCTCGATGATCATTACTCTCACACGAGAAATTTGGAAGTTATAACTATGACGCGAGTTATAGTCATTGACCCTTATAACTGCCTGTTATAATCATTGAACCCAACACCCGGATATAAGTAACAGGAGAAATGCTTATTCTGCTTATTTTGCTATTCACAATATTTGCTTATATGTTTTTTATTTAAATTAATTCAGTCTGATTTTTATATTCATTGTCGTAACATTTATTTTAATTTATCAGTAGTTTAATTAGTGTTGTATTTAGAACAATGAAAGTTGTTTCTAAAAATAAAGTTTTTTGAGAAAGAAACTTAAGTGGCGCAGTCAGTAGGATTTTCGTCAGGAAATCTATCGTAGATAAACCGTGAGTTTCAACTCTTTGGACGAAAACCAGAATCAACTTCAAGTTCCAGTTCCCAAGGAATCCATCGAGGAAGCCAAGGACAGATAAGAAAAGGTCTATTGCAACAAAAAGAGCACATATGTGGTAAGAATTTTTTTATGTCACACTCCTCTTCTAACGACGAATCCTTTAGCGAAATCGACAATTGTGAAGAGTTAGATTTTATTGATAATTTTAAACATTTAACTATAATGGCACCACCAGTTTTAGACATTAAAAATTTGTCAATTATCCCAAATTTTGATGGGAACATAAATAAATTACATCGTTTCATAAATGCTTTCGAATCAATTTTACGTCACTATTTAGATAGTGAAAATATCGGTAATTTTCTAAATACCTTATTTCTTAATGGTATATTGAATAAATTAGAAGGTAAAGCCGAAGAAATAGTAGCGATAACTGGCGCTTAAACTTCGAATGATATAAAAAATGCTTTAATTATAAAATTTTGGTAATCATAGAGACGAGAATTCTTTGAATCAAGATTTAGTTAATATAAGACAGCGTAATAGTGAATCTCGTAATTTCATGGAAGAATTTCAAGTTTGCTCAATTCAATTTGTAATTATATAGATTTACACTATGAAAATGCAGAACGTGAATCAAAAAGAAATTTTTTCATCAAACAAGCGCTTAAGTCATTTTAAGCTGGTTTAAAGGAACCATTAGGGCCTATTATTCGTGCTATGAGACCAAATACACTAGAACAAGCGATTCAGTTTATTAGAGAAGAGGATAATATTAAATACTATCAGAGAAATCAAAATTTTGGTAATGTTAATTTTTATAATACTATTCGGAAATATCCCAACCAACCCAATATCCCACGCCAATCACAACATTTTCAACAAACACCCCAACGAAATTTTCGACAAACACCTCAACAGAATTTTCAAACACCCCAAAATTTGCAATCAGCAACGTCTCAAATGACAAATAATTATTCACCTCAATTTCCCAGAGGACCAATACAAATGCAACGTAGCCCAAATCCACCAAATCCTAGATATCCAACAAATTCACAAGTTTTTAGTAAATCTCCAAATGTTTGGAAACCAAATCCAAATAACGTTCAACCCAAACCCGTTCCTATGTCTGTTTCAACAAGGAACACCACACCTCATTTCCGAAATACTAATAATTTCCAAAATTTCAACCAGAAACCCAATTTTCATTCTGAAGAATTATTTAACGCAGAAGTTTCTTCTGAACAAGTAGAAATAGAAAATAATATTCAAATTTTGACGAAACAAATTACGATGACAATTTTGAATATGTAAATGAGGATAATTCTGAAAATTTTCAGGAAACTCAAATTACATAAGAAATGACCTAATAGAACTTAATATTTCCACAGACAAACAAGAATTACCCTACATTCAAATCTCCAATCCCCCTATTAAACTACCAATAGATACCGGTGCAACAAAATCTCTTCTGAAACCTGAACTTGTCGAAAAAATTTTTAAAGATAAAATTTTCAGAGAACCTTTTACAGTTTCATCAGCATTTCAGACATCAAGTCATCAAAATTGTGCACTTATTCCAATATTTTCTGAATTTCATAAGAATGATAATTTTAAGTTTCATCTTTTCAATTTTCACGAGATTTTTGATGGTCTTATAGGACTTGATAATATAAAATTATCAAAAGCACACTTAGATTTTGTAAACTCACAATTAATTACTCCTGAAACTATTTTACCCATTCATTATCTTGAAAGTAATCCCACTATTTTTAAGAGGAGAATTGATCCTTTCACTTGTATTTTGGCAAAAGTACCTGTTTCCCAAATAGAAGGAGACATTCTTATTTCCATACAAATAATAAAAAACTGCGAAATTCCATCTACTTTATCACACGCCAATAATGGCACAGCTTTGGTAGAAATTCGTAACAATACAAATGACGAAATTATTTTTTCTTTATCCAAGCCATTACAAACTACACCCTTGGAATATAATTGCTTTGACTTATTTCACATTGACATCAAATCAGACGAAACACATGACCAATCTGACATTGCCGAACTTTTAAGAACAGATCATTTGAACTCTGAAGAAAAAGATCAAATTATAAAACTCTGTAGAAAATATTCAGGAATATTTCACAGAGAAAAGGACCCACTTACTTTTACCAACTGTATTAAACATTCAATAAAAACTAATTACCGGTATATAATAAATCATACAGATATCCTTTTTTCCATAAAGAAGAAGTGCAAAAACAAATAAAATCCATGTTAGATCAGAACATTCCCAAGTGACCATCTATGTCGCTGTGATATAGTATTCAAAGATTGGAAAGGGAGTATTACTATATAGTGTTTTTTCGTCTCCGCTAAGTTTCTAAGACAAAACATGTTCCATATTTATTGCAAACGTACATATACTATGTAAATACTTTGTAGCGGTTACATATTATTCCTACATAACATTGAAGTAGATTTTCTACCTTATAGCGATATTTCATATTGAGAGTGAAAAGAGAGCATTATTACGTTGTTTAGATTCGTAGTTTTTAAGTTTCTTATACAGAGCAGAGATCTATATATGATTATCAAAAAAGCAAGAATATATATCGTGAAGGTGTGGTGAAGGTTGAGGTTATGTTATGTCTGAACGAGCGCGAAAAAGTGGATAGTGAATAGCTCGGTGAATAGTGAATTTGTTCTAATTTTTGGTGTAAAGGTATGAAAATATAAAAGGGACAAAGCAGATAAGTATTTATGTTTTATATTTTTATTCAATATGCCCAGAGCTCAACGAAAATCGTTCAAATTATTATCTAAAAGACATCGGCGTAGGATTACTTCCAATATTCTACAAAATGTAGGAATTGAAGATTCCTCATGCAATAAATTATCAGCTCCTATTGCTTCCTCATCAATTCCTGTTAGTCCTATTGCTTCCTTATCAACTGCTGTTAGTCCTATTGCTTCTTCGTCTAGCCAAATACTGCCAAATTCAGAAATAAATCAGATACCTAATAATTACACTTGTACACTTCCAACCTCATCTGATTATTTATGTTTCCCTGCAAACAATTCTCAAAGTGTTCTTTCAAACATAGATGATACTGTTCATGTTAATGCTAACAGGCACATTTTTCCACCTAGTAGTCAGCCAAATATTAAAAACCAATCTCTTACAGTTGAATTACGTACATGGAGTATTAATTCATTAGTAAGTAGATTTCATTTAAATAAATTACTACGACTATTAATATCCCATTGACATACAGATCTTTCTACAGATGCTCGATCACTGCTTAAAACTCCCAGAGAAAAAAATATTATCGCTGTAGATCCTGGTTACTATTTCCATTTTGGTTTGGAGCCGATGTTGATTAATTCTATCAATAGATCATATAAACCTGATGAAATTCCTACAGTCATTGAACTTAAAATTAACATAGATGGGCTACCTATTGCCAAGAGTTCTGGGAGTCAATTCTGGCCCATACTTGGCCAAATATATTCTGTCGATAGATACATGGAGCCGTTTCCAATTGGTATATATCAGGGTATGTCGAAACCCAACAATCATAATACATTACTTGAGTTATTTGTAGCAGATTTCAAGAACATTTCAAAAAATGGTGTGACTATTATGAATACCAATTATCAAGTGAAACTCTAATCAATAATTTGTGATGCACCAGCCCGTGCCTTTATTACAGGAGTAAAACATCATACAGGGTATTTTGGTTGTCATAAATGCATTCAAGAGGGTGACTACATTGAACATCGTATGATATTTCCAGAAAGAAATGCACCTTCCCGAACTGATGAAAGTTTCCGCAACCATCAACAAGAGGATCATCATCGATGCTATTCAATTTTAGAATCTCTTGAAATTGGAATGGTGTCACAATTTCCCCTTGATTATCTCCATTTGATTTGCCTTGGTGTTGTTAAAAAACTTATGCTTCTTTGGACAAAGGGTAACAAATCTATTAGAATGAACCCAACTCAAATCCAAATAGTTTCAAATATGTTAAGTTCCTTTTCACCTTTCATTTCTAATGAATTTTCCAGAAAACCTCGGGGTCTGTCTGAAGTTGACAGATGGAAAGGAACTGAATTCCGTACTTTTCTACTATATACAGGGCCTATAGTTTTGAAAGATAACCTACCATATGACAAATATATGCATTTCTTAACTTTACATGTTGCAGTTCGTATATTAATTAGTAGAAAATGTCATCTGAAATTGATTGATTATGCCCAATCTTTGCTAGAATATTTTGTTCAGAACTTTAGTGTTTTATATGGAGCTGAGCAAATAGTTTACAATGTTCATAATTTGATACATATTTGTGAAGATGTCAAAAAACATGGTGTTCTTGATGATTTCAGTACCTTTGCATTTGAAAATTATTTAGGAAAAATTAAATTCAAGACTAAATCTGCATACAGACCTTTGGAGCAAATTATTAATCGCATAACTGAGTGTAATACTGAAAGTGAATTTTGTAACAAAAAGTATCCTTTACTAAAAGTTTCAAAATCTGGTGTAACATCTCTTCAAGTATCTTCTGAATTATTGTTAAGTGGTCAATGTCCAAACAATATTTGTCTCTTGAAAAATTCTAAAATATTGATTATAGACTCTTTGGATCTAAAAAGTGAGAAAATAACACTAAAAGGGCACGAGTTTCAAACTATTGCACCACTATTTGAAAAGCCACAAACTGATGATTCTATAAATATTTTTACAGTTAATACCAACTCAATATCCACTGAAACTGAAGTTCCTATATCTTTAATAGAAGCTAAGTGTCTTATGTTACCAATTATGCAACTAAAAGTGCTGTTGTACCTATAATTCATTCATGTGCAACAAAAACTGTTGAGGATGTTACTAGCACTTAGTTGATGAAAACCGATACCCATATAGTGTCAGTGAGGGTGTGTATGTAGATGTTTGTGTGTGATTGTGATTTGAGATGTTTGTAAAACATTATTGTATATGTATATAATATATATACACTGTGTTCATTTTAAAACTTACCACCCCTGTAACTCAAAAACCCCAATACATTGCAATATTCGCCGGGATAGGTCAATTTTTGTTTTTCGGGAGAACTTTTTTGACAGTGAAGTGGTTTTAATATTTTCATCCCTGTAACCCCTAGCAACCCCAACTTTAAAATCTCAAATACAAATACCCCACTTGTTATACATAGTTTAAAAGCCCCTTTCATTGTCAATACAGCGATGCATTCGTTTTAAAAATTGGGTGAGATTTGATAAAATTGTGGGTCAAAAACCAATCAGTTGAAAAAAATTAATTATTTTCTTCAATAGTTATTGTATTGTTTGAATGAAAAAATTGAGAAGAAGCATACAAAGGAAAACAGTAAACATTAGTGGTTGTAGAAAAAACATTTTTTGAATGCCAACTGAGGCTTATTTACGTATCGTCAAAATTGAAATAACTTATTGTTTGTTATAGTTTGAACGTTGTAGAAACTAAATTTACTTTCGTGCTGTTATCGAAGATACAATGGTTTATTCTTTAGAAGAAAGAGTTGAAATTATTTTCATTTATAGTGCTAGTGATGAATGTGCGCGACAAACAGCGCAAATATTTAACAACAGGCATCCGGATAAAAATGTTTCGCATGTTTATGTGCTACAACTTGTGCAGAAGTTTAAACATTCCGGATCGATATGCAATGCGAAACGAAATACGTCTAGAGTGTTGAATGAAGTCGCTCATATTGAAGTGTTGGGTCATTTTGGGGTAGATCCAACTACTTCTATTAGAAAAGTTTCACAAGAAACTGGAATATCAATAGGCTCAATACATAAAGTAACAAAAGTTAATAAGTTCCATCCCTATAAATTTCAAATACTTCAAGAACTGTACGAAGATGACCTGGATCGAAGAGTGCAATTCTGCGAAATAATGACAGAACGAGTTAATAAATATTTGCTTCTCGGATGAGTGTACTTTCTTCCTAAATGGTCGAGTGAATAAGCAAAATTGTCGTTACTGGTCAGATGAAAATCCCCATCTATTCCGGGAAGGTCATACGCAGTATCCAGAAAAAATAAATGTTTGGGCGGGGATTTTAGGCAACACCATAATAGGTCCCTTATTTATAAATGGTTCTCTTACTGGGGAGCTGTATTTAGATATGCTCCGGAACGCAGTTGACGTACTGATCACTAAATCGTTAGAAAATCAAATTGATCAGTACGGAAATCTTTTACCCCAAGAAGACCAAATACACTTTCAACAAGATGGTGCTCCTGCGCACTACGCTGGGCCAGTACGTGATTGGTTAAATATCACATTCCCTGGTAGGTGGATAGGAAGAAGAGGGGCAGTAGAATGGCCACCAAGATCCTGTGATCTCAGTCCAAATGACTTTTTTCTATGGGGTTATCTCAAATCAGTAGTTTACAAAACTGAACCACTAAACATTGACGATTTAAAAACTCGTATAACAGCTGCGTGTGGGGCTATCAGGCCAGAAAATTTTCAAAAAGTGCGCGAGGAATTTCATGACCGTCTTTTTTTATTGTTTAGAAACAAATGGTGAACATTTTGAACAATTAATAAAATGACATTTTGAGCTAATGAGAAAATAAATAATTTTTTTCAATTGAGTGGTTTTTGACCCATAATTTTATCAAATCTCACCTAATTTTTAAAACGAATGCATCGCTGTATTGACAATGAAAGGGGCTTTTAAACTATGTATAACAAGTGGGGTATTTGTATTTGAGATTTCAAAGTTGGGACTGCTAGGGGTTACAGGGATGAAAATATTAAAAGCACTTGACCGTCAAAAAAGTTCCCCCGAAAAACAAAAATTTACTGGTCCCGGCGAATATTGCAATGTATTGGGGTTTTTGAGGGGTGGTAAGTTTTAAAATGAACACAGTGTATATATATAGGTATATGCCACTAGTGCTATTTCTATTTGTTACTGTATAGTCTTTTCAAAAAGAAACCACACTATCTTAGTATTTCCATTCCCAGTATATAGATCAAAAATTGTATTTTTCCAGTTTTCCTATTAAAAGAAAATGGCCTACACAGTTGTGCGGTTTTTGGAGGAGAATGAAGAAGAAGAAATAATATCTGAGGTTCCTTCATCGTGGATAGAAAGTGATCAGTGTTGGTGGCCTTCCTCAAAAAATGTGAGCAGTCTGATAAGCAAGGGGGTATGCCCAGATAAAAATAAATGGAGGAAGTATCCTGTCGCAATATTGGGTGTTGCTGGTAAGCACAGTGAACTTTTACACGTAATAATAATCTTCCAGTGGTTGTGCCACTGTCTGCGATACCACGTTAATGTTTTCTTATGATTACTTTTTAAGTAGGTGAATTTTGTCACCTCACCTACAGCAGCATGAAGAGTTGCCAAATATTTCAATAAGATAAGGTTAATAAATGGTCTTTATTATTATTCCTATTTATAGATGATTATCATAAAGCAAGATGGAAAGCAGATCATGTTGAATCTGACAGTTCTTCATCAGAAAAAGGGAGGGGGAAACGTAAAAAAAAGGTCAAAAATATTGAACAAAATAACGATGGCACATCAGATGAAGATGACATAAAAGAAAAAGGTATGTGTTGTGAACTTTACGTATGACTTTAAATTCAAATTATATCCGCTC
>CAJUYI010008020.1:0-11421 GCA_910591695.1 Galerucella pusilla
CCAAGAATGAATACTGGGAAGACAGATGCCAAGAAGTTAACTTAGAAACAGGCAACACAAAAGCAAATAAAGCATGGAAGGTGATCAAAGGAATGCGAAGACAACATGAAGATACTGCAAGAATGAATCTTATCCCGTTAAAGGATTGGAAAAATTATTACGAAAACCTCCTAACCGAAAATCGGACAGAATTCATGAACGATTTTGAAAAGCTTTCGAATAACCCAACTCAACAGCAATCACTAATAGACTCTGCAGATGTAAATAAAGCTCTCCAACAAATGAAAAATGGGAAAGCTCCAGGTTTGGGAAATATATCGGTGGAACTCTTAAAGGCTGACCCCTCAGCAGTTTTGGAAATCCTGGCAGTAATATTTGGTAGATGTGTAAATGGAGAGGAACCGCCCAATGAATGGAAAAAAGCAATTATTTCGTCCATATTTAAAAAAGGTAGCCGACGCGACTGTGCAAACTACAGGGGAATTAGTGTTATTTGTACAGTGGCCCGACTCTATGGCAAAGTACTAAGATACAAGATAGAAGCACGAATACCTGAGTCGGAAGAGCAAAATGGCTTTAGGCCGGGACGCTCATGTACGGATGGTATTTTTACAATTAAACATCTAATTGAAAAAAGGCTAGAAAGAGGAAGAGCGGTTCACTTGACATTCATTGATCTACAAAAGGCATACGATACTGTCCCACTCAGTAAGTTGTGGGTATCGATGAAAAATTTTGGTATCAGCAATGGGTATGTCCAAGCAACAAGGAATTTATATGAGGGCTGCAGTAGTACGGTTAAAGTTGGATCTAACATCTCCGAAGAATTTCTCGTAAATAAAGGCTTAAGACAAGGGTGCTCACTGGCACCGACTTTATTTAAAATATACTTAGAAGAAGTATTAAAAAGTTGGAAGAGGAAATGCCGCGGAATGGGAATCCCAGTAGGACAGGAAACTTTGTACACTTTACTCTTTGCCGACGACCAGATCCTAATAGCAGGAGATAGAGACGACTCTAGTTACCTGTTTAGAAAGCTGCATGAGGAATACTCAAGGTGGGGCCTAACAATAAACACAAAGAAGACGGAGTATTTGGTAGTGGGTGAAGAGGAACGGGAGGACTTGGATGTAGGAATCTGCAAAATTAAAAATGTTTGCACATTTAAATACTTGGGCGTTACTTTTACAACAAATGGAAAAAGCACACAAGACATTACGAATAAAATTGGACAAGGAAGACGGGCTATTGGTCAACTTAACTCTTTGCTATGGAGTGACAAAATATCAAAGAAAACAAAAATCATGTTATACAAAGCCATTGTAGAGAGCATTACCACTTATGGTGCTGAAACATGGGAATTGAACAAAAAAGAAAAAAATAGGTTGTTATCTCTTGAAATGGACTTTTGGCGAAGAAGTTGTCGCATTTCGAGACTAGAGCATATCCGAAATGAACGAATTCGAGAAATTATATAAGAAAAAGAAACCATTCTCGACGCTATAGATAGCAAAATATTAACTTGGTACGGCCACCTTCAACGAATGAAGGAAGATCGATGGCCAAGAAAAATCTATAATTGGACACCAACCGAAAGAAGAAAACGAGGGAGGCCACCTAGAAGATGGAAACAAGATGTTGAGGGTGCCATGAATACAAGAGGACTCCAAGAAGATGATTGGACAGATAGGAAACTGTGGAGGTTGAGAAGCGGAAGACGACGACCGTCGTAAAAAAAAAAAAAAAAAAAAGTACTGATACTTTTTTTTCTTAAAGCCACTGTTTCTGAGATAAAACGAGTCAAATAATAATTGTAAAATGTGTAAACGACATAATATGCACACGTTTCCACGCCACCTATGGGGTATACTTTATACTTTATCTGAAACCGTGAAAGGAATGCAGTCGAAAACATTCGACATTGCCACGTTTAACAATGAAAAAGCTGAAGTGCTTACTATGTAGTGATAATAATTATAAATGGGTATTTTTATTATTAACAATATTAAAAATATGATTAACCGTTAATTTCATAATGTGCTTGTTTCCCTGGATTTATTCTATTAACATTATTTTTCCAATTTATGAATATTAAAAAAGGACACTTTTACAAATTTGATATGGGCTTCTTCAAGCTCTGGCAACGTTGTACGAAAACCACAATGACCACACCCTCCGAATTACATAATGGGTGATTTTTATCGACCAGCTGACTTCTTATTTATTGGCAACCGCGTGCGTATGCTCATCCCTCTCAGTTCGTCAATTGACTGATATTGATTTATCCAGTGGCGTTGGTATTGTCAGTGACCTTTGTAATTTCAGTTTCACTTGGTAAAATAGGTACCTTACGCCATTTGTACGTTTGACAGATATACGCCATGTTTTTCCTCGCCTCTTACCGATGCCTCGTAGCTCTAGATAAACTTACCAAACTATAGTGTGCTTAGCGCGTTTTTTAATGTGGTTTGCCCAGTAGGCCTATTCCACATGTCCGTTGTGATTTTGTTCAGTTGAAAACTTGCATAATTAACTTGCATAATTAACAAGGAATGGAAATGATAAAAGCGATTGAAATTGAAAAATGTAGAAATTTATTCATCTTATTCATAACCTTCGAATACTTCTTCTTGTTGTTCTTCTTCTCGACCTTCGTCTTGTTCGTTTTCTTCATCCTGGGTGTAAGTAAATTGCGTCAATAGCGATGTATCGCATGTTTTCTCGTTGGTATCAAACGAATCCTCCACTATTGGTGATTCAGCATTAAAACATGACGTCCTTGACAATGTGTACATGCCAGAGAACACAACAGTCCAACTTTTTTACAACCAAATTTAGCGCTGCATCCCTTTTTACAGTTGCAAAAAATTGTGTTCAGCAGTTTTTCCGGCACAGATATGAGTAAAGTCTTTTGGGTCTAGCTGATAACCAAGCCACACTTGAACTTGGTAATGTACACGGAACAGACGTTGATGAGCAGCAGCTGAGGTTGAAGGAAGAAAAGCTAATTGCACCTGTTTCTTATCTTATCTTATACAAGCAGGTGGTTTTTTTCGGAACTGAACCCTTTTGCGGAATCAGCCCCAATGTAATATTGGAAGAAATAGGTAAAGCCGAGAAAAAGAGAAGATCTGACCATTGGAAAGATCTAGTGGGACTTTTATAATCAAATATTCTTCTGGGTGACTACAACCTCTTGAGGTCAAATGAATGCACAAGTCAAAGTAAAACTACACTAAAAGTTTTAACAGGGATCCTAACGGAACGTTGTCGCCTGAATGGGCACCTGAGAAAGCTCAAAATATTGGAGGAAGAAAAATGTAGATTTTGTGGTATGGAAGAAGAAACCTCCATCCACATACTTTTCAACTGCCCAGCACTTCAGTATCCTAGAGCACAACACCTGGGAGATAACTGGATCGAGGAGGAACATTTACCTACGTTGAAGCCTGCAGATATCCCGAAACTCCTGAGGGAAATAGGACTAAAGGAGCTACGTTTCTGAGACTCTCCTCAGAAACTAAGTGGAAGTGAGGGAGCACAATAGATCTTTTATTACTCAGTGCTTCCGGCATAAGAACGTCCCACAGGAAGGAAAAAAAAGTGCACACTCCAAAGTGACAATTCTTAGTAAAACAATTTACCTAGTAAAATCCACACGTCAACCAAATTTGCAATTCTTGAGTAGCTTGTGTGCTTTCGGTAAACTGATTTCACATGTTAACAAAATGAAGAAGTTTGTAGGTAGGCGATAAATATTAGTAGAATAAATCAGAGGAGAGCGATTTATGTTGGCACTACGTAGTAATCCTTGTACCAAGTGCACTTTAAGGCGAGGGATCTAATAGAAACCTTGGGATTAAAATTTAAATATGCTATCACATTAATAAGACTGAACAATCTTTTTTATCTAGCCACCAGCCTAAGGTGCTATCACCATGATTATTTTTTTTGACATAACTGTCAATATACAGTCCACTTATTTTTGTATTGTCACAATAAATAAAATCAATAGAAAAAGCTATTAAAATAAGCTGTTTTCTTTAACTAACAAAAGGATAAATATTCTGATCAAAGAGAAGAATCATATCCACACATTTTTTGATCGATTCGAGCCGGATTTCCATTCCATAATCAATTTGAGGACCGTGACGGATGTCAAGCCTTCCAGTTTACCCAGTTGAATCCATATTACAAGAAGCATTGTGCCGCAATCTTTTTATGAAATCTGGAGGACAAATTGACAAAGACAAGGTACCTAACCTAATCTAACCTAACCTAACTTTCAGTTAGCATCGCATCCATCTGAATCATTTCGAGCTGTTTTCTGGTCATTTCCGCGAAACGGCTAATCAAGCCATTTTTTAACGTGTTTAAGTGATTTTAACCGCTATATCGATCCTTCCGATACGCTATAATTGTAGCAATTTGACCTACCGTGGGTGTAACGCTTTTATTTCTCAACTAATCCGTATCGTTATCCCTCAAAGATGCCTAAATCAAAAAGGGGTAACCATCAAAATGACAGTCGTCAAAAAATTGACATTTATAATGATCTCGTAGCTTGTCGCGATGCTGTCACTAACGAAATAAATAGATTTCAAACATTTTTGGAATTGAAATGCAATGATTTAAATAATCCTATTTTGTTGATAGACCTGACCACTCGATTAAATAGGATTGAACCTTTGATTGATGAATTTAAGCATGTCCAAATTCAAATTGAGAAACTCTGTTTAGATAATGAATATGAAGAAATAAAAGATCAGGATCGAGAATACGAATCATTTGAAAATTTATATTTCACGAATATCTCAAATGCAAAATTGACTATAAACAAAATTAATGCCGCTCAGGCTGCCACAAGTGCACACTCTACTGGCTCTTCAGTGCAAGTAGCACTGCCATCAGCACATGGTCAGTACGGTTTACGTCTCCCCCCTATACCACTACCTAATTTCAGCGGATCCTATGATACTTGGACCAATTTTAAAGATACTTTTATCACGCTCATTGAGAAAAACTCTCATCTCAATAGAATTGAAAAATTCTATTATCTACGATCCAGTTTACAGGGAGAAGCTGCTCAAATAATCAACTCTTTAGCCACAACCGAGAATAACTATGCTACTGCTTGGTCCCTTCTGCAGGAAAGATACGAAAACAAAAAGGCAATCGTGCACTCGCACATCAAATGTATTTTTGAACTCAACCAAGTGAAAGATGATTCTCATCTCAGTTTAAGAAAACTTCTGGACAGTTTTCAAAATCATTTTAAATCTTTACAGAACTTAAATGAACCTGTAGACCAATGGAGCAGCATTTTAATTTATTTACTTACCTCAAAATTGGACTATAATAGTCGTAAAGAATGGGAACATTTCTCAAGGAATATTGATAATCCTTCAACTCAAGATTTTATAACTTTTTTATCTCAACGTTGTCGCTTTTTGGAATCTCTTGACTTCAAATTGAATACTAAAAAACCTTTTGTATCTGATAAACCTCAAAAATACGAACGTAAAACATTACTTTCCCATAATAACAACACTATTTCATGCCCACTATGCAAAGACAGTCATTTTATATATTCATGCCGAAAATTTATTGACTTACCTATAAGTAATAGGTTTTCGGAGGCAAAACGTGCGAACTTATGCACCAATTGTCTGCGTCCAGGACACCGCCAAAGTGATTGCAAGTCTACTTATACTTGCAAGACCTGTCAAAACAAGCATCATTCATTGCTACACATGCAACCAAATCATATGAAACCTCTCAATCGACCATGCCATGATAACACCCAAACTAACGCTCATACTAATAGCACCACCCATTCACGATTCTCCATTTCAAACAATCCAACTACCTCTCAATCACACGAGAATCTTCGAATTCTACCCAATGTGAACAATGTAAATATTGAAGATAACCACTCTCAAAATTTATATTGTTCTAATGCAAACCAAAACTCATTTGTCTTACTCTCTACCGCATTTATTGAGGTATTTGACAAAAACCATCAGCCTATAGTATGTAAGGCCATACTTGACAATGGAAGTCAATCCAATTTTGTCACTCAGAATTTATTTGAAAGGTTAAACTTACCTTTTGAGCCTATTAAAATGTCCGTTTCAGGAATTAGCGAAAAGTGCACCAATATTTCTAAACGAACTCAACTCAAAATAAAATCAACTCATGATAATTTTTCTATCAAAATACCAGCCTTGGTGATAAGTAAAATAACCGAGAAAATACCTCCCTTCTCTATAAACATCACAAATTTAAATATACCAACAAATATTCACCTAGCCGACCCTGAGTTTCTCAAACCTGCCGATATAGATATACTTCTAGGCGCAGGCGTTTTTTACAACCTCCTTAATGCTAACCAAATTAAATTGGGCAAAAATAATCCCATCTTACAAGACACCAAACTAGGGTGGGTAGTAAGTGGCCCAGTTGATTTACTGACAACAAATAATCAACACACAAACTCCTTAAAATGTACTAACAACGATCTTCAAAATAGTTTGCAGCTTTTTTGGAACTGCGAAGAAACCACCGAACAAATATCTAAAAATAAATATTCCCAAGAAGAAATCGACTGTGAAAACCATTTCAAAGCCTCTACACATCGAGATTCCTCTGGAAGATTTATTGTAAGCCTTCCCCTCAGGCCCAATGTTTCTCAGCTTGGAGACTCTTTCCAAACCGCCTTGAAACGTTTTCTTGCAATTGAGCAAAAACTGAATAAGAATCCTAATATAAAAAAATCCTACTGCGACTTTATCTCAGAATATAAAAGCCTTGGACATATGTCTGAAATAAACCCAGATATCTCCAGCCATTACTCTGTATATCCCTCTTATTATCTTCCACACCATTGTGTGGAAAAGAGTGATAGCCTAACTACTCGCCTCAGAGTCGTCTTCGACGGATCTGCTACGTCGTCTTCAGGAGTATCTATCAATGACTGCCTAAAAGTCGGACCTACTGTCCAAAACGATTTATTTACCGTAATATTGCGTTTTCGACAGCATAATTTTGTATTAACAGGGGACATTGCAAAAATGTATCGCCAATTTTTGATCGAACCTCAGCAACGTTGCCTCCAACGAATTCTGTGGCGTGACAACTTTCAAGACAAAATTGGACATTTTGAATTGAACACAGTCACTTATGGAATGGCAAGCAGTGCTTTTTTAGCCACGCGTTGTCTGAACCAAATCTCAGAAGACACCTTGGACTCTTATCCCACAGAAAGTGAAATCATAAGAAATGATGTCTATGTCGATGACGTCATCACCGGTGCATCTACTGAAGAAGCTCTTTTAAATATTCGCAAAAATCTTATAAAGATATTTGAAACATACGGACTTGAATTAAGAAAATTTTCTTCCAATAGCCAATCTGTAATATCCGACATAACCGAGCCCTTTACTCAATCTAAATCCTTAACACTTGATGAATCTCATCACCATAAAACCCTAGGCATATCTTGGAATTCCGAACAAGATATTTTCATCTACAACTCTAACATCGATCTTAACTCTACACCTGTAACTAAACGTGTCATATTATCACTTATTTCACAGATTTTCGACCCTCTTGGCCTTCTAGGACCTATGGTTTTACAAGTCAAAATCCTTTTACAGAAATTATGGTTACTTAAAATCGCTTGGGATGATCCTGTACCCACAGACATTTTCCGAGTATGGAAAAACTTTACCCATCACTTATCCTTAGTTGATTATTTCAAAATTCCCCGCCAAGTCACAATTAAAACATTTGTTGCTTTTGAACTTCACGGATTCAGTGACTCTTCCATTAATGCTTTTGGAGCCTGCATATATTCACGTTCTATAGATTCTTATGGCAATATTTCTGTTCATCTACTAACTGCTAAGAGCCGCGTAGCTCCTTTAAAAGCCGTAAGTTTACCACGTCTTGAACTATGTGGTGCCCTAGTCCTATCTCGATTAATGAATAAAGTCATAAAAGCTTCAACTTGTCAACCAAACAAGGTGTACTATTACACTGATTCTACTATTGTTCTCTGTTGGCTTTCTTTAGAGCCTAGACAATTGAAATCATACGTCTGTAATAGAATTTCAGAAATCCAGCAAATTACTGATCCGAATACATGGTATCACATTTCGTCTGCTGAAAATCCAGCGGATATTATATCTCGGGGCATGAGTCCTCAGGACCTCAAAACCTGCTCTATGTGGTGGCATGGTCCAGCCTTTTTATCCAAGCCAAAGGAATTTTGGCCCAATAATACTCATATCTCTAATTACAAACGTAAAAAACTAGATTCTGAAACCCTAGAATTGAACCCTAAATCCATTTTGCTCATTTCTTCAAGATCGAATTTTTCATTATTTGAAAAATTTTCTGGCTACAATAAACTGATTAATGTGACTGCTTACTGCCTACGATTCATTCAAAATTTGAAATTATCAAAACATACCCGTCAAATAGGACAATTAACACTTTTTGAACGTGAACACGCATTAACTACCCTAGTTACCATAATTCAAGGTGAAACATTTTCTAAAGATTTAGTACAATTGAAAAACAAAAATTACTTAAAGCCTCAAAGTAAATTGAAATCCTTGAACCCATTCATTGACAAAACTGGAGTTTTGCGAGTCGGTGGTAGACTCCAACATTCCAATCTTGACTATCAAGCCAAACATCCTATACTTTTACCGAAGAGTCACATTTTCACTCATTTAATCATAACTCACATACACAAAATAAACTTCCACCCCGGTATACAATCTACTCTCTCTTTTGTGAGACAAAAATTTTGGCCCATACAGGGAAAATCAGCTGTAAAATATGTTATTCATAGATGCATAACTTGCTATAAACAAAACCCTAAACCTTTACATACTCTTATGGGAAATTTACCTGAACCAAGAATTAACCCATCAAGACCATTTCTTCACACCGGCATGGACTATGCTGGATTTTTTATGATAAAAGATTCGAAATTGCGTAACCGGAAATTCATCAAAGCGTATCTATGCATATTTGTGTGTTTGGCTACTAGAGCAGTGCATTTGGAACTGGTTACCGATTTGACTTCTCAAGGTTTCCTGGCCATGCTTAAAAGATTTGTCTCTCGCCGCGGTTTATGTCAGCACTTATATTCCGATAACGGCACCAACTTTATTGGGGCAAATAGCGAGCTACGTGAAATTTATAAACTTTGTCAATCAACTGAATTTGAAACCTATGCCAAAAATAATATGATTCAGTTTCATTTTAATCCCCCTGGTTCTCCGCATTTTGGAGGTTTGTGGGAAAGTGCGGTAAAATCCTTTAAACATCATTTACGTCGTATAGTATCTGACGAAAACCCCCTTACTTATGAAGAATTTTATACTTTTATGGTTCAGGTGGAAGCGGTGTTAAATTCTCGACCTCTCTTACCAATAACTAATGACCCTAACGACCTCGAAACCCTCACTCCTGGACACTTTCTTGTTGGCCATCCTCTTAATCTCATACCTGACATTGACATTCAAACAACACCTATGAACCACTTCACGAGATACCAGATGTTACAATCCATGGTTCAACACTTTTGGCGCAGATGGTCTACCCAGTATCTACATACACTCCACGAGCGTTCAAAATGGCGTTTCAAAACCGATATGGAAAAGCTTCAAGGATCCTTGGTTCTTTTGAAGGATGACAACAATCCACCATCCAAATGGACAACCGGAAGGATAGTGAGTCTACACCCAGGCAAGGACGGTATCACACGTGTTGTTAGTGTACGTACCTCGAACGGCAATATTTTAAAACGAAGTGTTGTCAAGGTGTGCCCTCTCCCCATATCTGATGAAGATCAAGGACTTCCATAGACTCACCTATATCAAGGACATTCGCAGTCAAAAATGGACTTACTTGTGTCAGTAATGAAAATTTACATTATGTACCCAACATTTAAATTATTGAAAGATACCGCAGTACTTTCAAGGGCGGCGGTATGAACAATCTTTTTTATCTAGCCACCAGCCTAAGGTGCTATCACCATGATTATTTTTTTTGACATAACTGTCAATATACAGTCCACTTATTTTTGTATTGTCACAATAAATAAAATCAATAGAAAAAGCTATTAAAATAAGCTGTTTTCTTTAACTAACAAAAGGATAAATATTCTGATCAAAGAGAAGAATCATATCCACACAAAGACTTTGGTCACATCTTACTGTGCGTTCAATTGTAGCTCGTTTATTATTTGGAAAATGTCCCTGTCTAATTAAGTGAGCGTTTCCAATTCTTAAATGTGACTTCACTTGGAATGTTTCGATTTGGAAACCTTTCTTGATATAATTGTCGAGAAACTCTCTTATTTCTCAGGCATTCTCCATAAATCAGTATCAAATCAACGTATTCTTCAGGCGAACATAAATAAGGCATATTGAAATGTTATACACAATTACAACACGTATGATTATTACTGGTTTTATACTTTTATTCAAAACGTCAAAAATAATAATTGTTGATCTGACAGGTCAAATCATGGCAACCTGGATTAAGGGCTATGTCCAAAACTTGAGATAACCGCAAACGTTTTTCAAATATTGTGACTTTATTATAAGAGATTTTGTTGTGAATTTTGGCATATGCATTTGAAAGATGATAATGCATAAGAAGCTCAAATTTCAAAAATCAAAAGATAGTGTTATAAAATTTGACTACCAAAAAATTCACAAAACGGAGTTCGTGGAGTTACGTATAATAGAAACATTTTTGTAATTGAAGTTTTTTCTTCAATGGATACATTTTTGTGAAAACCACGATTAACCTACATAATATAATAAAAACTGAAATATGGCGGAAAGGATGGTCTTTGTAATAAACTAAGCGTACACTTTATAAATTTTCCGAGCTGTTCCAGAGTGTGTTAAGAAATTGGACTACAAATACATGGTAGTTTTTCCCCATGTATAAATAGGATATCAACACTTTTGGGAATTTTTTTTAGAGTTAGTCTTAATATCTAAGAATTAATCTACGATTGGGCGTAGAAGCAATTGAAATCGATGGAGAGTTACGAAAGTTCTTGGACAACGAACTTAAGCAACATTTTTAGGTGGGCGAGTTTTTTTGCCGGTGAGTGTATTTTACGGGTCAATACTACTTGACCTAATAGGTACTGAGCTGACATAATGTTGACTACGCTAAAGTCTGACTGATAGCAACTGTCGTGACCATAAATAATTACTGTTTTTGCTCGACTTTTTCACGTCTGTATAACTATTGATTATATATAAATCACGTCTGCTTAAATCAATAATTGTTATTGACCTACTTATTGATCAAGGTGAATATTATACGGAGTATAATGTATTATGGATAAATACATTACCAGCTTAGTCGGATAAGCTCAAA
>CAJUYI010008021.1:0-11419 GCA_910591695.1 Galerucella pusilla
AGATATTTAAATATTACAATGATAGTGGTCAAATATAACGTTACACATTTTGGAACTGATTACACAAGAGCTCAGTGCCTTAATGGCTGCTTGACTATCCAACATTATGATAATACTTTGTCTTCTGGATCCTTTATCAATATTCAACTGGGCGCACTTTCTTATGGCGTGGATTTCCGCTTGAAAGATACTTGGGGTTTTTCCCAAGCTTTCAGAGTGTTTGGTTCCTGGTCCGAACACTCCTATCTCAGCTCCTTCTATTGCTTTCGAGCCGTCTGTGTACCATTGAATGGCATTCTTTCCAAGTCTGGTAATGGTATTTGGATCCCATTCCTTCTTATTGCTCATTTCCGTAACGAATTTCTTTGAAAAGTTATACTTTTTCATCATACCGTCTTGTGGCATGTCCCAGGTCGTCTGATTTCTAAGAAGTGAGGAGGTGGTATTTTTTTTTAATGATTCTCTCTCTATTTAGTCTGTATCTTGTTCTTTATGCAACACTTTCCACCACCATATGTAAAGGAGTGAGGTTGAGAATCACTTCCATGGCTGCCGTTGAGCATGTTCTCATTGCTCCTGTAATGCATATACAGGCTAGTCTTTGAATTTTGGAGAGGTTTTCTCTCGTCGTCAATAGGCTAGTTCTACTATTCCACGCAATGGCTCCATAAGTGATGATTGGTCTCGCTATGGCAGTGTACATCCAGCTTAGGATTTTTTGTTTACAACCCCAGTTTCTTCCTGCCAGATTTCTGCACACCATTATAGCCATTTTTGCCTTGTATGTAATCTCCTTTTCGTGTTTGTTCCACAGGAGTTTACTGTCTAGAGTTAAACCTAGATACTTGCGACATATGAACATAAACTCAAAAGTAACCAACACATAGGTAGAGTTATAGCCGAAAATAGAGAAATATTCCCAAATTGAATTTAAAAAAACATATTAAGGTTTCCAGTCAGCACATCACTCCCTGCGCTCCCCTATTTTCAAGAGATTATCTTTATAAAGCTGGTCGACATTCTCTTTAAACATCACCAGATGATCGTTTTATTGGGAACCCAGCCGCTTCTTTGATGTGGGATTCTTCAGCCGGCTTCTCTGATGTTTTAAAAATAATCGTCTATTCTCCAATCAGGAAATTTTTTCCGATAATGGGGAAAATATTATAGAATATTTTCATTTATATTTCCATTTTATTCGAACCACGTTGAGAGTGTGTCTTTGTTTAGTGTGGACATCGACCAGCTGATAGTAAAGTTGCATATTTAAATTTATTTCAGCTACCTATTAAAAACTTCATCATAAATAATATAGATCTATGGAGGGGGCCCTCAACTAAAATCCTCTCGAATTTTGAGCTATACCTGTGAATAGTAACGTAATACCTAATAATAATAATAAAAACGCGGTAAAGTACCTATACAATTACCAGTCAATACATGGCGAGAAAAAAATTTAGGTCACTCATATATTTCATTGAAATTACGACATTATCTGGAATTCTCCATTCTTATGTTCTAGATTTTTGCAAATTGTACTATAATTTGTAAGCTGAACAATTAATATGTTATGTCTGTTGGTTTTCATGACTTTGTCTGAAAAAGACAAACATTTACATTGAAAACGAAGTTCGATTTTTTGTTACGAACGGTGATTTGGAACAATCCAAACTGAGAATCACTAAAAATTACTAACAACGGGTATTTCCCCCTTTTGTGTTGATGACTGCTTAAATTGGTAGGTAGCTCATGACGGAATGAATCTTATTTCGATAAAATGTTTTCACAGTTTTCATTCAACAAGAACGTCGCCATTTCAATTAACTGGTTCTTCTTGAAAAAGAAAGAGAAAAATATCCTTTTTTTTAAATATTTTTCGAAATTAGTTGCAAATGAAGTGGTCTGTTGGTAAATATCCAATCAGGATTTATGCTGATCTGTTACCATTTGTGCTACGTAGTATTTATAGGTTTTTAGTAAATAATTTGATTTAGGATAAAGGAAGGGAAATATAATTTCTTTGTTACTGTTTCAAAAGAATATTTTTAGCGTACTTAATCAAACTATCTTCAAGAAAAAGTGTATGTTTTTGGCAAAATTGTTATACAGAATGAAATATCTAATGACGCCGTGGGGAAATAAAGGGGAGATAATATTATTATACACAATTTAAAACCAAATAAATGGCTGTGCTCTGTTAAAATTGTCCCCTATTCAAGTAAAATACAAAGGATTATTTTAAGGTCTGTTCTAAAAGAACGAATTCTTTTTAAACTCCTTCGTTGCAGTGTCATGTTCTCATTATCTGAGAGATTCATTTTGAGATCAAGAAATCCTAGTAAATACGACTACCTTTTTTATTATTCCGCAAAAAAGCTTACGACAAGAAAATTTACGTTTTATTATAATTAAGCTCGCCAACCAAGACAAAAATAAATATAAGATATCTTTGTAATGGAATTTACCAAAGGCGTATCTTATTAATTTCCATATTGTTATTTTTCGTTGTCTACTATACTATTAGAGTGAGGATTATCACAATATTGTCTAATTAAGGGATTTAGAAGACTCAAGAAGACTCAAGAATTGATAATTACCAACTTCTTCTTCTAACTGAAAATACTTGCTGATGATTTTCTGAGTATTTAGGCACATTTTGGTATTAATTAAATAAATATAACAGTAAGATTGATATCCAGTTTTCATAAATAATAATTGACAGTAAACAACACAGTACAGACTTGACGATAACTGTAAGTGGGACGTTAGAAAAAGAGACATTACCACTACGAAAGGTACGGTTCCATCCTATTTTGAATGGTGAATTGTAACTGGAATTGAAAGAGGCATAATAGTGAATTAGTACTAAAATGAGAGTTGCTCAAGTTAAAAAAAATATTTATCTCACAATACCGTAAAAATACACGTGGATGGAATAATTTAACATGCAAAATTGTGCAAGTTTAAGTGAATTCCTAAGGGCGTTTTCTGTATATTCAAAATAATTAGAAATAGCATCTGTTGTCAAAGGACAACACAACAACACTTTTCCTACTACAAACAAGGATAACAAACTGCAAGAGTGAGACAAAGCAAACCGCAAGTCTATTTGCTGTGGTCATCAATACCAAAGCTTCGTGGTGGAGAGTCCACATTAGAGGGTTTTATTTTCAAGTACATGCCACCACAACTTCAAGATACTACTGGCTCTGAATTCTGAAATTTGTCTCTGCATATTTTCCTCATGGATTCTCCACTGGGAGCACACAATAAAACCACTACCGAATATTTCAAATTCTCTTGGATAATGCATGTGAAATTAAGACACATAATGTTATAAAATATTATTCTAGTGCAGATACATGAAATTTTACAGCTAAATTATTAAATACTCACTTATTTTGTGATTGGTTGACGGATGATTCAATCAAAAATTTTCTCGGAACCTGTTCACAATGGAGACGTTTTGAAAAGTTTAATCACCGTGATGTAATACCATTGTTTGAAATAGAGTAATTCAGTGTCTCTCGAAATAGATGCACGATGCATAAATGTGGTTAGTTTTGAAATAAGTGTAATCTACTTTGTGGATGTTATGAGAGCTGAAAATCAAATGAAGACAATAGCACAGGAAAATGTTCGTTACTTTGTTTAATCTTATTTATTTATAGAGCACACGGCGATCATACCATGTGAAGAGGAGAAGCACTGCTTAAACATTTTCAATAATAATAATAATAATAATATAACAATAGGCGAGTTAATAAACAATTTTTGTTTGTAAAAAAAATCACTGAATTTTTCAAAAACAAATTCAACATCTATTTATTAGTTGAAATTGAACGAATTAATCTGATGAGACATACAGGGTGGCCCACCGTATACGCTTGGATTTGTTCCATCTAATTGGCAGATGTTATCGAATAATCATACAAATAAAAAAATATGTTTCCTCGCAAAAACATAACAATCTGCCCTGATAGTAGACGAGCCCTATTGGCCTTGAACAGACAACGTGTTATATCGGGGCTAGTGCTAGAGTGCCACTAAGATTTAGCTAACGCCTCGGCAGATAACAAGATTATCTTGAGGTGTGTTAAAGAGCACAAAAGGACTAAAGGTAATCGCATTGCCGATTCTTTAGTCAAGGAAGCGGCTGGATCCAGTTATATCTACGGCCTGACGACTTCGACAATTGCGGAACTAGTCAAACGTTACACCCATGCTCAATCCCTTAAGATATGGGATGGAATCATGCAGTCTTGCCAGGATTACCCTGGGCGACCATGGGAAGCTGGCGCCTAGGAAATATTTGGCGATGACTAGGAAAAACCTACGTTTAACAGTAGGATTTCTGACTGGTCACTGTCAACTAAGGAAACACCTCCATACTATGAGGCTAGTGGATGTCTGAACAGGGAGATGAAACTGTCAGACATGTCTTATGCGAGTGTCCGGAGTTATCGTCAATAAGAAAGTGTGTGTTCGGTTAGTCTTGGCCTACACCTGCCGATATAAAGGAGATGTCTACTAGTAACCTGTCCATCTTCATGGGAAGGACAGGATGGACGATGACCTAGGAGGACAACTCCTCGCGAGGATGTACAATAGGTCACATGTGGCCTAAGTGCTGTGAGCCTACACTCCCCCTCCCTACTTTACAGATACAGAATGGCCACATTCTAAAAATTGCGATTAATTAAACAATTAGCATTTGATTCTTCGATCCTTCAAGAAGATATTAGATGGATATTTTTATTTAATTATTTGAGAGGATGTGATAGCACAGCAGATTCGTTAAGGACAAAATGTAAGGTTTGCAATCCTGCTGTGACTTATGGTACATTCTAAATCGAGCTAATAAAGCATATTTGGCACTCAGAAAAAATACCAAAGGAGTGGAATATAGCTCTGATAAGCCATCTGCAAATTAATCAAGATAAAACAAAATATATGGTCTTTGGAGATACTGGAAGTATCTGAATGAATGAATGAATTTATTTATTTGGGAGAACTAATATCTAGCAATGCCCACGAAGAACAAGAAATACAGTCAAGAATCACGAAAGGCAACAGAAAATTTGGAATGCTCCAGACACTGATGAAATCAAAATACCTACTGTTCAAGAAAGATGAAGATAAGCATATATAATACCATTATAAAACCCACTGTAATATACGAAAGTGAAACATGGATTCTAACAAAAAAACAGGTAGAAAAGCTGGAGCGCTAGGAGCGTAAAATTCTGAGACCAATATTCGGTGGAATAAAAACACCTGAAGGCTGGAGAAGGAGAACGAATGAAGAAATAGACATGTTATATGGAGAAGCAAAGATAACATCGAGAATAAAACATACATGTTAAGGTGGTTGGGACACGTAGAAAGATTGAACAAAGAAAGAATGACAAAAATGGCTCTTTACAGGACTCTTATTGGCAAAAGAAGAAGAGGGTGGCCTAGAAAAAGATGGTTTGAAAGTGTGATATCTGATATAAATAAACTGAAAATACGAAATTGGAAACAGAAAGCTAAGAATAGAGAGGAATGGAGAAAAATAACTGCACTGGGTCTACAAGGCCTGTAGAGCATATATTGCAATGTATTGTATATTGTACATTCTAAAT
The DNA here is from genome assembly GCA_910591695.1 of Galerucella pusilla. Classification (NCBI taxonomy): domain Eukaryota; kingdom Metazoa; phylum Arthropoda; class Insecta; order Coleoptera; family Chrysomelidae; genus Galerucella; species Galerucella pusilla. The sequence continues at coordinate 5,628 of CAJUYI010008021.1, forward strand.
CCTTATGCATTCATGATATAGTATATTGTCTCACAATATATGGTTTTTAACTTGCCAACTGAATATTTTCCTTAGGATAGTTTATGATATAACATCATCGTTTTAATTTCAATTCTCCTATTTAGTATGGTTGCGAATGGTCCATGTATATACCTACTGTTTGCTGCTTCCCATTTTTCAACTGAAACATTAATGAAAAATGTAATAATATATTTCATGGAAATAAAATAGATCAGGAAGAGCTCGTAAAGATACACCTAATATTCGTATAACATTTTGCATTAACCAGTATGTAAGCAACTCATCTAGTAAACGTGTAACGAAGCTGAGAGAGATTCCTATCTTCACATACCGCGCTAATTTGATGACGTTGCCATTTTAAAAAATAGGACAACCGCTAAATAATGTTTCCACAGCATGGCTTTTCAGATAATATACGATGACTAGGCTATTTCGCTCATTTTTTATTTATTGCAAAACTTCCGCTTTATATCTCACTTGAAACAATTAAAAATCTCGGTATTATATTCTTCGTGAATGTACTCGTACATTTTTTTAATTTTTTTGCCGCATCGACCTAAAAGGTCATTAACGGTTACGCAGTGTAATATGTTATCTTCCTAAAAAATTAACAATACAGTTGTAGTTTAGTTCAGTTATATCACACATGAAATAGTGTGCGTTAGAATTTATACAATTTAAATTTTGTTTGGTTCATCAAAGGAAAGAAGAAAAAATAGCACATGTTTAGAGAACTGTCATTGTTATGATGTATTTATTGATAACCAACAATACATCTAACAAACGCCGTCACTGACTGGATTTGGATCCCATTCCTTGGTAACGAATATCTTTGAACAGTTATACTTTTTCAGCATACCATCTTGGGGCATGTCCCAGATTTTCTGATGTGTGAAGTTACAAAATTATCCTTACGCAGTTTCTCATATGGTAATTCACCATGCTAGTAGCTTTACTATACTAATAATACTATTTATAATATTAGTTAATTTAGTAAGTATCTTTCAAGCGGAAATCCACGACATAAAAAAGTGCGCCCAGTTCAATATTGATAAAGGATACAGAAGACAAAGGATTATCGTAATGTCGCATAGTCAATCAGCCATTGAAGCTCTGAGCTCTTGTGTATTCAGTTCCAAAATGGTATGGAAATGCATAGACAAACTTAATGAACTAGGCGAGAACAATATAGTCACCTTACCATGGATTCCAGCACACACTGGAATAGAAGGAAATGAAATATCAAATGAACTACCAAAGAGGGGGACCGAACCCTTTTGCGGAATCAGCCCCAATGTAATACTGGACGAAATAGGTGAAGCCGAGAAAAAAAGAAGATCTGACCATTGGAAAGATCTAGTAGGGCTTATACAATCAAAGAATCTTCTGTATGGATGACTGCAACCTGCTGAGATCAAATGAATGCATAAGTCAAAGTAAAACTGCGCTAAGAGTTTTAACAAGGAACCTGACGGGACATTGTCGCCTGAATGGGCACCTGAAAAAGCTCAAATAGAGGAGAATAAAGAATGTAGATTTTGTGGCATGGAAGAAGAAACCTCCATCCACATACTTTCCAACTGCACAGCACTTCAGAATCCTAGAGCACAGCACCTAGGAGATTACTGGATAAGAGAGGAACATTTTCCTAAGTTCAAGCCTGCAGATATCCTAAAATTCCTTCGGGAAATAGAACTGAAGGAGCTACTAGTTTCTGAGACTCTCCTCAGAAACTGAGTAGAAGTGAGGGGCACAATAGATCTTTTTGGGTCTCAGTGAACGTCACCCCAAAAAAATAAATACAAATACAAGTTTATAGAATTCATTTTGTGTATTATGTTCCAGTCATGACAACATGTAATAACTGTTAACGTTTTGGGTCTCTATGAAAAAAAAAAATTGAGACTAAACTGTGACGAAATTCCAAACGTAATTGGGAACTAACAGCTTTTCATTTTCCCGTTCTATTCAACGTAGCTACGGACCTTCGACCTGCATAAAATCACAAGGTTAACATAACTAATATCCGCTGGAGACAAAAGTTGTGTCCTTTGTGAAATCAAAGCTTTAGCCAGTATTTGTACGGTGTATTCTTATCAGACTGGTAGCGAATTTAATTTCGGATCTGGATCTGAAGCCAAAAGTAAGTATCAGTCAGGAAATTAACCCGTAAACAAATAAACAATCCACGGCTTTGTTTCACTTGACACTGAGTCTTTGTTCATTAAATAAGGTGAAAAAGCTTTATGGTTGTCACTATATTCAGCTAGTTCACGGTTCTACGCTCACTAACGGGTTTCTCATTCAGATTATCCCAGAAACGAAATTTATATACGAAGAAATAAATGGAACAGTTTGAAAACTTCGATAGTATTATACATTAACCAAAATAAAAGAACTAAACTCAACTGCTTGCAAAGAATAGTATTCCAAATATTATTTTGACATACATACTGACATAGTTGCCAGACCCCTAGATATACTACAGATAGAGGCAACAAGCCATAGGGTGCTGTGTAAGTGGGATTGTCATTGGTTAGAGAGAAGAGACCGACGATCAGAGGTTTATCTGTCTTTGTCTGTGTATTATATAGCATACACGCTATTAGGGAAAGACAGCCTAAACCTCCTACTTTCTATATCTGTCTTACCGGTTCCGAGCTGGCTTGTTACCGCTATCTGTAGTAATTCTATGAGTAGACCGTTAAGGCAAGTAACAACATGCTGCATTTCGGACGGACAGCCGCGCGACCGCGGCAAGATGCGGTTGTAAAGGCGGTTGCTGCCGCTTGGCTGCTAGTGTGGCACCATTTCATAAACAACCATGTATTTTACAGAACAGCGGTTGCGGCTGCGGTTGCAACCGTGCGGTCACAACCGCTATAACGTTCACACATATAAGCATACACCTGTAACCGCAGCCGCAACCGCAAATGTGTCGCCGGCCTAAGCGTTTATAATAGAATCCGTTTCACATAAGAAGAACCCACTAGAGTCTAGAAGTTGCAGTCGTATGCGCGAAGAAGCTGCACATAACAATATCTGAACATCAATACCCTGGGTAACGCCTACTACCTCTGCTACGTCCCTTTGGGGCATTCATTGTTCAATAAGAGCAACAATTTTCCCCTCTGCACATCTGTTAGTCCAACATAAGGCATTATTATCTTCTTTGGACCGAAATAAAATTTCAGGAGTAACGTGATTTTACTACCTAATTTCGATTAGCACACCCAGTTTTTCCCTACAAAATATTTTAGTCACAAATACTGAGTGATTCCATATAAGTTTGGTTGTGTGTATTCAATAATTGTGCTACCTATACGAGAATGGTTATTAAAATTGTATTCGATTGATTGAAATACTTTAAGGCGGTCGATCGAGTGAGATACTCTATATTATTCAATTAAATCCAAAAGGGATATTTTAGAGACGCGTCAGAGTTTAAGACCCGGCATGCTTAAAGTTGTTTCACTAATGCTCCATCATTATGTGTGTTCTTCGCTAAAACGTAAGTTCAAAACATGAACGCTTCAAACTCTCAACTGATAATTAATGTTATTGAGGCAATTAAAACTCCCAGCTTCTTAAAACAGTAAATATTCACTTGAATGTATACGAATACATTAGCTTAACAACTTTTTAGATATAAATTATTAATTTCGATGGACTTTATTAGTATTGCCGGATACGTATTATCGCACACTGGCTGTATACACGACTGTGGTGAGACCTCTGGTTATAACTTGACTTGGACACGGAATATAATAATTGTTTTATATTCCGGGGTTTGGAGACCAACACAGATCAAAGGAAAGCCGAACGGAAGCTAGGGATTCATAAACACAAGCAAAGCAGTATTATTAAATGATCTATACCTGGTACTTTATTGACAGAATGAACAGCGTAATAAAAGATTTTTAAATTTTGATTTCAATAAAATAGAATATAGATTTAATATATATTGCATAAATGGGTGACAGCCGTACATTTATCATTTACCATCATTTACATACGATAACTTATAGCTCAATGAAGATTCTAGTTTTACTTCTCACTGTACCTTACTAAACGAAAGCCTAGATGTGAACGTTTATTAGTATTCTGAGGAGTCTTTAAATAAATCGTTGAATTTTTGAAATACAATAATAGACGCAGTGTCGTTAACGACCGAAAAGTAATAAGTATGTGTGTCTACATTTTGTGCATTGTAACAGAGCCAAATACACAATGCCGTTTATAAAATAGCGTTTATTTCATTTGAGATTCAAAAACTAGGAATTGTTCAACTTTTATTTCGAGATAAATCACTAAATACAACTGAAAATTTCACTGGATTGTGGATAATACGTTAATTTTGATGCAATTTTAAGCAATATTTTGTATGATTTATAATACATAACTTGATAATTACTATACTTATAATTATTTATTACACTATCGTCAAAGTGCCATTTGGTTGATATTCAATTTAAAGTGAATCATTGAGGTTGAAATGAAACAATATATTTCTGCGCAAAGATACAACCCATGTAGGAAAGCAAAGCAAATCTTAATCTGTGCTAGTGTTGTATTCCGTGAACATCATGATTTTCCAGAGGTGTAGTCAGAATTAGTTTAATTTTTAATTAAGTTTGATTTTAATTAATCATGACTGATTTTGAATGATTTTGAAAAACTGCTCCAAGATGTTTGTACGCTTAAGCTTTATCCAAAAAATGTTGCTTCTTAATGAACAACAGGGTTTTAAGGTGAAACTTACGTTGACTGATTTTAAAAAACTGCTCCACGGTGTCTGTACGCTTAAGCGTTATCGAAAAATGCTGCTTTTTAATAAACAAAAGGGTTTAAGGTGGAATTTACGTTTTTAAAGTACGATTCAAACACCAACACGTTATAATAGTCATGGCGTCTCTATGAAATCACACATCTGAAAATACTTCAAATATTTAACAGTTTGCAAATTAAAAATTAATTTGAAGTATTTTGTGTGATAGTCATGAATTCTTTCACGAGTAAATATCATTTAAACGATCCAAAACCAGAAAATATGATAAAGGTTCGAACGATATACAAAAGGTTGACGTCTTGGGTGTCCCAACTAGCAAAACTGTTTTATAATCTTTGACTTATCCATTTATCTATATAATTTCAACGTTGATTTATTTTTGCTTCCAAGAATGCATCTTATTATATAAAGGTTCCATAAGAGCAAGTTTGGCTTCTTGTAACAAAATTGTTTTATAAATCTATCACTACAAATATATATGGTGTTAAGTACACTGTTGGATTGTGTTGGTCGAACTTCAAGATCGGTTTGTCTTATAGAAGTGATTACATTCTGAAAGATGCGCTTTAGCGTCACATGATTATAATTATATATTTAAGAAAATATCTTGCCTTGAAATGGCACATATTGTTGAGCAAAGTAACTGTGTGAATAAAAAAACAGACATAAATCATCTGAATGAGATTATCATCAAACTTTTACAAATTGTCCATTTTATCATATAATTTTTGTAGTTATTTTTATAAACATTGTATATCGGTTATAGAGCACTTATAAAATATTTTATATAAGCAAAATGTTTTAAGAACTGTGCCTATTTCGTGTGATATTTTATAAACATTTTAAAAACGTTTCTGATACACATTGTTTTATTATACAGTGCTATTCAAAAGTCCACTCTCCCTCCTTGTATCTTTTGAACGGCTACACTTACGTTAATAAAATTTGGAGGGTGAAAATAAAGTGTTGTAAACTTCTCTAT
>CAJUYI010008022.1:0-11419 GCA_910591695.1 Galerucella pusilla
TAAACTACTTGAATTTTCGTCACTATTGATAGTTATTGTTAATTTTGTAATCAATTATGTTGATTTATGAAATCAAACAATTTTATTTTGTTAAATCTACATTGTATTTAAACATAAAGTGACGCGTTTCGCTAACACAGTAGCTTTATCAAACGAATGGAGGTATAATGAGAAAGTTTCTATTTATACAGTGCCTTAATACTAAATTATACGGATATTTAACAATAAAATTATTGAGATATTGAGATATTCAACAATAAAATTATTGTTAAATATCCGTATAATTTAGTATTAGGGCACTGTATAAATAGAAACTTTCTCATTATACCTCCATTCGTTTGATAAAGCTACTGTGTTAGCGAAACGCGTCACCTTATGTTTAAATACAATGTAGATTTAACAAAATGAAATTGTTTGATTTCATAACTTACTATGGATCTACATCAAGTAAAAGCCTCATCTATTCAATTATGTTGACTTTAATTGTAACATTTTGTGTATTAATATGTCAGATGTTGATTACACATTATTTGGTGAAATTATCACGTGATCGTAGGAAAAATACTGTACATTATTCGTGCGAAAGTGATTTCCAACCCTCGTGTGATTGTCGCACTCGGCTCATGTCTCATGCTACAATATTTCCCAATCGTGTGAAAAATGTCACTTTCCGCACACGTTATGTAATATACTATATCACCTTCAATTTATTATTTACAACCTTAACTCTCAAAAAAGATTGGAAAAAAATTCTGATTGGATATTTAAATTTTTTTTCCGCCGTGCAGCAGCGCGGATGCTGAACACATACTTAGTTTACCGAATTTTTCACGGACAAACCATTGATCGGACGAGAAAAACGCATGGGACCTTTTTTATTGCAAAACACTTCCCTACACGGTGGTATTTTTTATTCTCCTCCACCTTCGTCCCAGCGTGAAATATTGAAAATTTAAAAAAAAAAAGGTTTTTTTGATTTTTTTTCCAATTTGGGAAATCGATAGATTGGTAAACTTTTTTTCCTATTAATCTACATACTTTAAGGTACTTATGAAAAAAAAATCAGCCGTATTGCTAATTACTTGTACTTTTGGTCTTAAATGACCCATACCGACTGGCCTATCAATCAACTTTAGAGTTGACGTTAAAACAAGACGAATTATCTCAAATTTCTCAAACTTATCGGTGAAATTGCTACTAAAAACTATATAACTACGAAATAACTATGTAGAAACTAGTGAAAGATAAGTAATTTGGATACCACGTTCAGCTCCCAAGTTTCTCACATAGCAAATTATATAGTTTATGACTGCGCTGCGAAATAAACTGAAACTCAAATCAACACAGACATTAATTCGAGAATGTCCCAAGAGGGTCAGTCAGGAGAATATCATTATAGTGTGACATGTTTATGCGGGACGAGCTAGGTGAGAAATTGAAATGTGTTTCCCCCGACCGCCATTCATTAACTTACCTTCGTTACAAGAGACCATGTATAAATAAAACATTAGTGTGCAGTGATGGACATTTGCTGGAATTCAGATTCAATCGGAAGAGAATTGAGATGATATTTGTGGTTGAAATTAAATTTATAAATTCAATGAAAGTGCAGCTTTAAGCTGATGCTTATAACACGTCATTTATGAAAAATTGGTCAGCGTTAAAATTTCGGTTATCGGGCGTAATATGACAGGTGCTTGTGATTGATCTGGGAAGTAAAATGGATGGTTATTGAATTCACTACATTTTATACGATGTGGTTTAATGTACAGGAAAAGGCTGTTCGCAATAAATATATATTCAAGTATAGTTATTCAATTATGAGAGTTCAAAATGGGTCATTTCAGAATTCAGAATATAAAAAACCGAGGCATATTTAATTGCATTTTATTATGACAAAGTAAACAGCAAATATAGAACAAATCTACCTGTTATTTGTTATATTTAAATGGAACGAACACCATGAAGCATTACAAAAGTTAATTCCTGAAGTCAAAGGAGTTCCAACAATAATTTGTTATAAATAAATCGCAAGAAAGCTATTATCGAGCCGGATGGGGAGGATAGGGAGGATAGGGAGAAGCATGACACTGACAGATAGGTAGGGGCGGGAAGTAGAGGTGTCTAATATGACACTTTCTAACCTTCAAGTTAGTAATGACAGCATTACATATATGGTTGTGAATAAAGCCCTTTATTGTACGATAAGGCTGTTTGTATACTTCCGGAAATCAATCTGACAATTGACGGCTTTACTGACGGCTGGCGATAAATGAAATTATATCTTGCCAAGTAAACTGAATCTTCATCTGCTGATTAATCCTTAAAAATGATATCATTTCAATAAATTCCGATAGTTTGGCGTTACCTACTAAATTAAATCAGATGATATTATCCGGATCTGATAATAATCCAAGAAAACGTCGAACATTTTCCCCCGGAAAATTGGCTAACCTTTCACGAAAAGCGAATAAAATAATAATAACGGTTTTAAGTTTCAACTTTAAACATAAAATTTAACAGCAGACTACAGATACTGCACGTTCGCATGATTTATATCGTTCCCCATTCAAGTTACCATCTGGTAGTTTTATATTAGTTGTACTTCGAGTGCACTTTTGTTCACTAATGAGATTAGGTATCGTTTGTTTCAAACAAAAGTCTTCCAAATAAGACGCGGTAGTTTTAATTAAATTCAATTTTTAAAGCTATTTTAATCATAAATGTATTGTACTCCAAAATATACCATGTTTACATTTACAGAAAAAATTAAAATTGTCATCAACAGCTTAGTGTGACACATGCTTTAAATCTTCCAGCAGGTTAGCTGATCGTGGCCTTTTCTATAAAAAAACATTATTGTATGTCAGCATGTCTTATTTTTCCATGCAGCATCTAAGCAGGTAAACCGCTGAATGTATATTTGTTTTAAGATACACAATATATGCAAATTGAAAAGGGGTTTATCTAGCGACACACATTTTCTCATAATATGTATTTCATGAAACAAGATGCTGTATATGTATAAACTTACAAGGGTTACACTAAAGTTAAGATAGGATAAATTTGTGGTGGGTGGATTTATGAGTCTATTGCGGCTCACACCTAATTTATATTGCACTAAACAAATACAGCTTCTTTACAAAAAATTTGGAACGACACATTAAGTTCTAAACACCAAAAAGGGAGACCCTGCCAAACATCACATTTCTCATTCGAGTCACGGTGGGGCAGACATAAAGTATATGCTTTGCTGCTTCATCATCTCCCAGACTAAGGCCCGGTTGTACATTTGAAGCTTAAAATTGAGCTCAATTGAGCTGGGCTTAAAATATAAGCTTAGCTCAACCCTAAGCATGTTGTACAAACATGGTTCAGTAGCAGCTCTACTATAAACGTATATTTGCAAGTGTTGGTAGAACTTCTTTCGAACTGACGCATGCGTATGAAGTAAATTGGTCACAATATGCTTGTCAAATAACCTAACTAATGTCATATTATTTGCTAATAATTAGTTTTACAAGAAATTTCCTATGATATACAATCTGTCACAAAGCGAAGGGTTTCTTTAGAAAGACGAAATCTTTGAATAAACTTATGATCTCTTTATTATTCAAAGTGATTCATACGCTCTCTATACACCCGAGGTCTTCTCGGGTGTTGTACGATTCCAATAAGTTCCAAAAAATCCTCATCATCGGTTGAAATATCCATAATTAACTTTGACAAACTTTTAATTATATATTAAATTAAGTACAGGTTATGTTAGCATACAATTCATTCACATTTAAGCCACGGAACATGATAACAATTTATGTTCCGTGCTTAAGCTTACATTAAATCTGCCCTCTTGGAGGCTTTACTAAGCTTAAGGTTTAAATGAAGCTCAACCGTAAGCCAACTTTGTACAACAGCAATCTGACGCTGAACCTGAGTTCACGCTTGAGCCTTCACTAAGCTACAATTGTACAACCGGCCCTAAAACTTTACGTCGGATGTTTTGACAGGTTTTACCATATCATACGTCATTGGCCTGTTATTTAACGAAGGTCATGCCATTTTTTCGAAGGGCGTATAAAATTATTTGAATGAATCCATCCCAGAATATCATACCAGAAGCCTAAAACTCTTCTTGCTCTCCAAGTATTTAGTGTTGGTTTGAATCTATGGATCGTAATCCATTGTACCATTTGTTTAGTGTTTATGCAGAATGCACATACAACATTAACTTCTTTGAAATGGAAGGAAAAAAAATGTTTCGTGTTTTTGAATAAAACGCACTTGTAAGACTTTATCTCTATAAGCTTTATTGAGAGCGGTGTTCCGCTAGACGTTTGAATAGTAACTGGTTTTACAAAGATAGTCTCTTACTTGAAAACATGACTCCCTTCAAGGGAATTTGATCTAATAAAAGGAATTAGAAAGCGAGCAAGTTTCCAAAATATGTACAAAAGTAAATCGACAATTTGAGAGGCTAGAAAGTCAAGAAGTTTAAACATAAACATAGAAAAGTAGCTTGACAATTTAAAGGGCGCCCCGTGGTTCCTACAACAAAGTCATGCAATTATTGTTACAATTTCCAGATGCTGCTACAATTAAATAATATATTCATTTATGGCTAGTTCCATGAAAGATTTGGTGAAATCGCAAACAAAATAATGTGAATAAAAAAAAGGAAACAACTAAGAATTTAGGGGTAAATGGATGCAAAGAAATAAGAACCTTGACAAATATCACCCCGAACACCATTTGAGCAGACTAGTCTCGTTGTATGAAAGATAGCGCCCCAAACGATTAGAAGATGAGGGTGCCTTGTCTAGACATATTCATAAAGTTCATAAAGAAAAAGAAGAGGAAAAAAATATCTGGATTAATCTTGATATGTCATCGAAAAGTCCAGAAATGTCATTTAAAAGCCAATTGATAGTGAGACATTATTTGTATTAAATTATAAAAGTTAAATTTGTTGAATGAGGGAAGTTTAAGAAGCTGAAAGGAGTAACAATATCAAGGACCTTCTGAAAGAATCTGATACTCTCCACTTCACCTACTTCCACACCAAATATTTGTTCCAGACTCATCTTCGAAGTACTCCAGTGCTGTTCTTCCCCCGTATTTTATTAAAAAAAGATACAAAACTTGGAGATGCGATACAGTCATTCCATATATTAGATCAATATCATCTTGTGATGTATTTTTATATTTTAGCTACATCTAGGGCTGTGTTGTTTCAAGAGAACATTTTATTTTCCCCCGGTTTTCTGTTACGATGCATAAACATGTTTCTTAAAAATTATTCTGAGCAAAATTTTGCGATAATTCGTTCAATTCAGAATATACAAAAAGTTATTGTGAATATGGGGCTGGAATAAAAGTAATGGAACCAAGTGAAAAAATAAATTTCACGTCGGATAAAATACAAGTTAACACCACTTGTAGGTACCTACGTATAGAAATTTGAAAAGTTCACCTTGTGTTCTAAATTGGATTTAATATACGATGAAGGAGATGATTTACAATAATCTCGCACAACGTTCAAAAGCCATTCCAAGAGAGCTGGTGGAGATAATAATTATAAGCCGGTTTTAGGATTATAATTCTCAAATATATAGTAACACATTACGTAAATTTATGATCTCAAATTCTATACTTTATAACACTTAAAATAATATCCATGATACCAACGTTTCTCCAGTCATCCTCACAAAAATCTCCATTGTTATTCCAAGACAGACACGGTCCAATTACCATCACTATTATACTTTGACCTTGTACCTGTTCTGACCCCCATTTTATCACGCAAACTAAAGAAACCGTAAAAGAAAAGAAGGCTGCAGTAGAACCTTATTTATATCCTACTGATCATGGCTCTTAACTATTTCTTCCATTTATTTTCCACTTCTTATTCATCTAATGGTTGCCACTGTTTCTCCTCAACATCCCATTTGTTACATTAGTCCAAAATATTTTCTGGTGTTTCTTGAGCTCATCCAATTCTACTACTCATTGTTTTGGCCAAGCTGGTTCTAGGAACACTCACAGAGATGTTGTACCCTCACCAGTTGTGGCAAAAGCAAGATAAATCGTAAGTGTGGGGTAGAACTACATTTTCATTCCATTGAATATACAGCGAGTCCACGAATGAAGTATCCTATAGGTGAAAAATTTTTAAATATCAATTTAGTAAAAAATGTTATTCCTGGTAAAAAGTTTTGCTAGTTCTGAAATCCCATAAATTGAAATAAAAATCGTGGTTTTCAAAACACGTCTCATTTTATGGTCAGTTTTATGAAAACCTGGAGTCTGACTTTTCGACATTTCCTCACATATTGGCTAATATCTCGGGAACCTTGAGGTTTGCAAGATTCTAGTCTACGCCATTCGATTCAGAATTGAATTTTCTATAAAAAGAGGAATTTTCCACATCGAAAAACCTTAGATATGAATTTTAGAATTTTCAGGTTTCGAAAAGTCCATACCGAAACTTATACTAATTCGCGAAGACTCATAGTTTTCAAAATTCCTCTTTTTATAGAAAATTCAATTCTGAATCGAATGGCGTAGACCAGAACCTTGCAAACCTCAAGGTTCCCGAGATATTAGCCAATATGTGACTCCAGGTTTTCATAATACTGGCCATAAAATGAGAAGGGTTTTGAAAAACTTGAATTTTATTCCATTTTATTGGGTTTCAGAACAAGTAAAACTTTTTATCAAGAATAAAATTTTTCACTGAATTAATATTTATCCATCCGTGTATAACCTTTCTTGGGTCCAGCTTAATATTATATTTTCTTTTATTTTGCTATACATCTCCTTAACAGCTTGTTTCATCTTGTAGGAGCAATATTGATACTAATTCCCAGTATTCCTTTTTCTCTATATACTTTGGCTTGGATTATTTTCTGTTACTGCTTGGATTAGATAAGCATTTTTCTGTAATTTAATACTGCGGTAATTAAAATGTTTCCGGTGGAATGTATGAGGATTATTCAGTCGTAGTTACTGCTCACGATATATTTATCATTTGGCTGGAGAAGACAGTTCACGATGAGGTAGTAAAAAAGTTATGGGCACGTATTAAAATAAAGTTGCATACGTCAGTGATATCCATTATGATTGTTATGGAATTTAATGAAACCATAAAAAGCGTTTCTATTACTACTATGGTATTATAAATGAGTTTTTTATTACAGAGGGTTATTAAATTTTGTAGGTTATTGTTTTGGAATATTATTACATCTGCGTAAAAACTTGGGATATATTATTCATATTCCAATTGGATTTATGGTAGTTTTCGTGATTCGTTTGTTAGGTTATGAATATTTAGAGCTGATTAGAGAGATTTTTCTTTCGAAAATTGTCAAACATTAGTATATATACAACCAAGGTGGTGAAGACTATTGTTATTGACCGAGCACCAAGGTGCGAGGTTTATAAATGTCTTCACCACCATGGTATATACCTATACAATTTTTTCCTCTACTAGCCAAATTTGAGACAAAAATTAAAAATTATTCACAAACGCACCACGAGAAGCGCTTACCCTGTCGTCTGACTGACAAGTACACTGTCAGTTTTCGATATATTATGAACGTACTCGTTATGTCATCAGTCATTTTTAGTTGGGAGCGAAATTTAAACTAATAGTATTTTTATTTAAATAATAGAGTACACGCATATTCTATATTTTGCTCGGATATTACTTTATAATAGTAAATATGATATCAAAAATTAATAATAATAGGAAATATACCAGTTTCCATTGGAAATTACTCCCAAATTTCAAAATATAAGTCAAATTTCAATGCACCGACCACAACCCGAGGATTTCCGGACGCTACCGATGATACGTGTGATGTCATATCTCTTGTGTTTACTTATGTCAATATGGCCGGTATTGCATAAGGTTATGTGTTTATATTGTATTTTAATCAACTACTAATTGCTTCATCGACGTAAAAATATCATTTATTTAATTCCGCTATCAAATGTGACACTTTACGTCACTCCTTGACGTTAGGTAACGTCACATTTTTCATAACCTTCATATTATATCAGTTATGAAAAGTAGTTATGTAAAAACTTTACGTAACTGTTTATGTTTCAACATAGAGATACCACATGAGTTTCAAAGAATAATTTAATAATTAGGTAGGTACTGTAAAAACTGACAATTATTTCATTATTTAAACTGTACAATTAACCCATTATTTCAATTCAATAGTATTTTGAGATTTATAAACATTTGAAACATTATTCAGGACACAGTTATTTAAAGTAAGTCAATTTTCTGGGTGAATACATCATAGTAACAATACTTCTAACACCATTTGATTCCACTTCAATATTATCATTGTAATTGAAGATTTTATTGAATATTATGAAAGCGCGGAATTAGATAAAACGTTGTACGTAAACACGTTATGAAAAGAGCGACATTGTTCAACACGCGTAATTTGCAGAACTCCCTAGCGCTCGTTTTGGCAAATATTACTCTTGTTGAACAATATCGCTCTTTTCATAACTAATTACGTAAATATCTATTATATGTTTGTTTGAGACCATTACGTGTTTGTGTGTGCTTTTTTTTATTTTTAAAAGTCAACGTAAAGTAGAAAGTGGACATAAATATTCGATATTTCCGAGGATATTCTAAGACTTTTGGAAGAATATATTTTATTTACTAGTTCAGTGAAGATTATTTCATATTTTGTGAGTAAAGATAGCTAGCGAAGGTTTTGTAGAAGCACAAACTGATAACTTGCCCAAAGTAGACTCATTTATGCTGCTTGAATTTATGAAGTCAAACAGCTGCTTTAATGCAGAGGATATAAGAGGAGTTAAAGCATTATCGTTAGTACGATTCAAACTAAGTTTTATTTATATATAATATATACCAACCATATTTCGATATGTGGTCGTAAGAAAATTATGGTTGATTCCTAGACATATAGGTACATAACCTCAAACCATTAAAGAATAAAAATTACCAGCATAGAAGTAGGTATTTACGTTAAAATGATCTTCACAAACGAAAGTAATGCCCTTCTCGTAAGTGTATTTTTGCTTGCGCCACCAGGTAAAGTGACAAATATTTTGTCTGGAGTTTTAATAGACGTTGATTTACAGACTGGAACAATGCAATACTTGGAATACAAAGTTTTTTTTCTTCTTTATCGATTTTAAAGCTTTCAGAAACAAATTAGGTCACAAGAACTCAGAGCGTGATACACGAATAAAAACGTAAACAAATGACGTCACACCATGGGGCTGCCATCTTCATGACGTAAAGCGCCTTTTGGCGGACTTTCGAATTTCATGATTTTAAAAGTAAAGTTCATATTTTTTTGGAAAAATAGGCATGCAAGGTGTTAGGAGACCTGAGAAAGCGTCATTTTACACCAATAGCAAAATTTATGCTTGTACCCTATTTAATCTTGATAGGTAATTTCAAGCAGCAAATATGTTAAAGACAATCTCCTGGGTCAGGTTAGGTTAGGTTAGGTTGAACTACCATCCCTGAATTCTCAAAATATTAGACTTAGTCCATTATTGACCTAGGTTAATTATGGAAAAATTATTTATTAACCACTAATAGAGAAATTCAACTTCTCAGTTGGCTAGAAGAAGGAATGATTGTCAACTTCACAGCTAGTAGTGGAAAAGAAAATGTTTAAATACTTCTATTGTCTTTTCCGTTAAAGAATGTAGAAATAAAAGGACAGTGACAAGTGACAGCATTAATGAAACAATAAGTGAATGCGTGTTTTTATAAATAAAAGTCAAATTTTAATGTAACTTGACAGTTTTTTTGAATAATATAGAAAATAAATTCACGGTTTTAATTCAAGAAATTCAAGAATTCCCTCATAAATGGAAATGACCTACATAAAGTGATAAAACAGACATTAATGAATATTTTAATTAATTTCTCTCCCACTGGCGATTTTAAACATAGCTTATGAATTGTAATAAATCTTTTTTTTCTAAATACTTCAAAGGGAAAAAATTTCAAAAGAAAAACGGAAAATAATCAGTTAGCTTCTGAATTTCTTCGAGAATTTTTTTTCTCCCGTTATGGAAATAAATATTTAAATGACTAAAATCATTGTACATTTCCATTTGTAACTTGTAAGAGAGAAAGAGAGGACATTTTTCGATGGTAATAGCCAAGGGCGTTTTTAAGGGGAACGGCTGGATTTTACTTAAATTACTTTCCGGCAAAGAAAACTTTTCATTTACCAGTTAATTGGCAGTTATAAGTCATTGGAAGAACTTTCGGGAATTCAAGGGTTGAGCAAAGATAATTGTTTTTGAATGTTTAAAATATACACTAGAGATTACAGCTTCCGTGGAGAATTCAATTTGTGCATTTTGTTTAACTTGCAACTTGCATTTCTCTTTGTCGCTTTTTTGGTCCAAGAGATGAAAACGGTAAGATGAATATCAAAGATATTAAGATTAGGTTTGTGGTGGGTGAGTCTATAAAGCCCTCCACTGCGACTCGCAAGAGTCTATTGTGGCTAACACCTATTAAGATTTCCCCAAACAAATTCAGCCTCTTGAGGCTTTGCCCCTCGCGGAATAAGGTGCGAGGTTTATAAATGTCTTCACCACCATGGTGTATATATAATTTTTTTCACTACTGACAAGTACACCGTCAGTTTTCGATATATTATGAACGTACTCGTTATGTCATTAGTCATTTTTGGTTGAGCGCCAATTTTAATCCAATGGCATTTTTATTGAAATAATTTCATCTTGATAGGTAATTTCAAGCAGCAAATATGAGTTAAAGACAATCTTCTGGATATACAAAATTATGTTACACAAGTTTTTGTTGATTTACTATCCCCGAATTCTCAAAATATTGGAATTTGTCCTAGGTTAATAATAGAAAACATTATTAACCACTAATAGAGAAATTCAACTTCTCAGTTGGCTAGAAGAAGCAATAATTTGTCACCTTAACAGCTAGTAGTGGAAGAATGATTTCTAGAACTTTGGTTCTTTATGTTAGGTTGGAGCGACCAGGGGGTCGCGGCGCAAGAAATCTGACCGTCACGTTACGTTGATGCGTTATGTGCCTTGAGCGCGAGCGCTCTCTCCTCACTCTCTTTCTCCCGTTTACGAAGCAGCGATTCATAGGCTTCAGAGTCTCTCGGCGCAAAATTTCGATTGATTAGCATACACATTGTATTATTAATTTACAGTTAATAGTTTTCTAGCTTCAATATGAATTCAATTATATAATTTTTAGAAATTAGTGATAGTGTATAGTGCAGAGTGAATATTATGGAAAGTAGGTACGTCGAGTGAAAGTGAATCAACAGAAAAAAAAATTGGCAATACGTAAGTTAACAAAATTCATATCATATTTTTTTCCTCAAAATCGTATATATACAGGGTGTTTTCA
>CAJUYI010008023.1:0-11418 GCA_910591695.1 Galerucella pusilla
TGATTACGTCTTAGGTTATATAAAAGAAGATCTTTGTTCAAAACCAACAAATCGTGTTCAAAATCCATTGACTCCTGAGCAAAAATTATGCCTGCTTCTAAGGTATGTATTTCCATTAATATCTACTAACTACATCAAACACACAAAAGTAACACGTATGTCTTATATATACTTTTATTTTAAGAAATGTATACATGTGTGTGATAAATTTACAAATTTGTGAAGTACCTTTGGCTAGGTTCTTCATCCATTACTGAAGTAGTGGATGATCCCATTAGAGTTACAGAATCATCGGAAACAAATGTACTGTATGATGTGGAGCTACCTGCTGATGATGGTCCAGGCCCATAGTCAGCACTTTGCAATGGTGATAGATGTTCAATCTCTGCATTTCCTACTAAATTTCCAATTTCCATTCGAAGTCTAGCCTGAACGACTTTTGGCAGCTTTTTAGTTATCTTCGCCATAGATCCAAAGAATAAATCATTTTCATCTTGCTTTTCCATATTTTTTTGATCTTGCCGTTCAGCTATTTGTTTTAATATCTTTAAACGTTCATCAGCAGGTGTGGATGTAGTTGTATGTTTACGTTTAGTAACTCTTGGAGTTTTTTCAGTTTCAACTACGGCTTCTTGAATATCTGAATTATTACTGCTAGTGTCGTCTGCAGTAAATAATTCAGACTGTTGTTGCTCACTGTTGTCAATTTCCACATTCTCTTGGGTTTCAGACTTTTCTATGTTGCTAAGAGTGCTGAAAAGAAAATAAATTTTTTTGTATTATCAGCAAAATAAAGTAACATAAATATACCTCCTCTTGCCCGAAGAGATACATTCTAAAAATGACAGCTGTTCTGATCTTTTCTTCGCTGCTTCCCCAGACGAACCCGTGCCAGGTTTGCCTCGTCTCTTTATGTAGTAATCTCTTACATATCCCCACCTCTTGCTGCAATCATTAACTACAAATATAAAAACAAAAACAATGAGGTAAGCGTCGCAAAGTACTACATATTATTTTTTTAGATTCTTGGCTACTGGAGAATCATTTCGATCATTGGCGTTTCAGTTTAGAATAAACCATTCATGGATTAGTATAATAATAAGGCAGGTTGCTGAATCCATTGTTACAAGAATGCCTACTTTGGTAATGCCACAACCAACAGAGGAAATGTTCAAATCAATCTCTAGGAGATTTAGATCTCTTTGGGATTTTCCAAACTGTATTGGAGCAATTGATGGTAAACACATTCGGATTAAGGCTCCAAAAAATAGTGGTTCCACATTCTTCAATTACAAGGACTTTCATTCAGTAGTGATGTTGGCACTTGTAGATGCAGATAATAAATTTGTTGCGGTAGACATAGGTTCGTACGGGAGAGAAGGAGATGCAGGTAAATGCATTAAAATGAATAATTTTTTTTATGAAACAAATTTCATTTTGGGCATATATTTAAAAAGTAGATTTGGACAAAAGATTCTGAAAAAAGAATTTAGTATTCCACCACCACAACCACTGCCTGGCATGAATATCCTGGTACCCCATGTTATTCTCGGGGATGAGGCATTCGCTCTTCATGAACATCTCATGAAACCATATTCACGAAATCAATCAATAACTGATAAAACTAAAGCAATCTATAATTACCGACTTTCCCGAGCTCGTAGGACAACTGAAAATGCCTTTGGCATTCTTTGTGCATTTTTTCGAATATTTTTTCAGCCAATTTCTACACAACCGGAAACCACGGATAAACTAATATTGTGTCCCTGTATTTTATATAATCTACTGCGAGATTCAAATATACTTCCGACATCAACTAATAGTACAGAAAAATACTCACTACCTACAGAAAATTTACTTCCACTAATTCACAACAACGTACGTGGGGCAAATATAGCAGTCCAAATTCGTGAGACATTTAAAACATATTTTAATGGACCCGGTGCTGTACCATGGCAGGAACAGCATTACCGAGAAAACTAAATTAATCATAGCAATGTAAACTATTATAAATAAATATTTTTTATGGTATTGAGAAGTAGTATTTTGTATTACCTGTTATTTAAAGTATCTGAGCTATTTCCTTCCAGAAACTTTGTTTCAGTTGAGTTTTTCTGTAATCTTTACATTGAACATTATATAGACATTCATTACTTCTAACAAAATCTATCAATATTTCGTCCTGTTCACTTGTCCATACAGTGTGTTTTATTTCAGAACACATTACGCTACAAAAAACACCATAACGCATAACGTAAACTTTGTAATATAAATCATAAATACCTATTTATCAGTTTTATAATATAAAAACAAACGAAATCACAACACATCCACACCGCACTAAACCGTTTCTCGCCGCAATGTCTACCGCATTCACTATGCCGGTACCGTCATATTGCGTTGCGGTGACCAGGGTAGGGAATCTCCGAACGAGCGAGGGTACCGCCACCTAGGGGGTCGGAAATATACGGATTTAATAAGAACATGAAGAGAACTGTAACGCCGTTGAAAGATACTTCCACCTGCTTCCACCCACTTCGACTGTTTAACTTAACCTAATAACCACTTGTTTGTAGACGTGTCTCTTATCTACGTTGTAGGCGATTTTGTCAATTTTGTGCCAGTAGTAAATTCTTGTATATATATAATATTTTGTTAAGGTCGGTGTGTTAGTTTAGTTTAGTGTGGACTTTTTTATATATAGACAATGGCTACAAAAAGTATAGTTAAGGACTGTACTGTGAGGTGCACCCGGTAAGTTTTTTTTATAATATAAAACATGTTTAATTAACTGAAAAGTGACAAAATATTGAAGTAGTTACTCTTTTATACAGCTTTAAACTTCCGAGCCATGAAGAACAACGTTCGGTTTGGCTGGAGATAAGTTGAAACCTCTTTGTGGATTTAACAGGGCACAAAAATTGGAGAATATGCCCTCGTCACTTTGGCCAGGACTGCTTTGTTAGAGTAGAAAAAGGCGAGGGCATGGTATTGAAAAGGTTTTCTTTGCCATCCCTGTTTTTGCCTGGTAAGTAAATTTTTTTGTACATATATTTATTGAATGTTATTATATTAGAGTGTTTTTTTAGATTACAATCCAAAGGAGGGATCTGATTTTTTGTTTCCCACTATGGTACCCTCATATGTAACAGCTCTTCAGCAAAATAAAGGTATTTATTGTTGTAAGTTTGATATAATTTAACTTATACAAAGTTTCTGTAGATGCGAAGAAAGAATGTTTTTTATTCCCCAGTTGGGAAGGTGACAACACCAACCAAAACCTATTCAAGGGAATTGATTAATGGTGAGATTTTTGCAACTAGTTATGATATAATTTTGGCAGTCATACAATGTACCTAAGAAATATTAACATAATTTTTATGTTACAGCTATTCCATCCACGAGCCGGGTGTGTGAGGAGGACATTTTGCAGAGCATCAAGCCATTATCAAATAATGGTATGTATCAAGTAAAATATCTTCTATATGTGTCTTTTGTTATATTATTTGATTTGTTCAATTTCCATAAAAAACAAACTGAATAACATGTTTTATAGTACTGTATTAGTAAATGATTAAATTGTCTACAGATACTGCAAATATGTATGCTCCACCTCCCAGAAGTGAGAAAAAAAATTTCTCGAAGAAAGGTACAAGCGTTTTTCAAAGGTGAGTAGTTTCAAGAAATAAATATGTACCTATCTAAATGTTTACAATCATATATGTGTGAGCTATATGAATAAAAATATCCAAATTTAATTAGATAATATAATATATTAGTCATGATAGTCATAACCAAGTCATAATCATAAGCGAACTAGAAATGGATGTGTTTCATGTTTTCTTCAATATACATCTGCCGATCTGCCCACAGAAACAGTTGCTGATAGATAAAACTATTTTTTTATTTGTACGAAACAATGTTATTCTTAAAAAATATCTTTGAAATGATTACATTTAACAGTTAACTCAAATTACTTTCTTTATTTACAGAAGCCGAGGCATCAACAAAAAAAGATTTTTACAAGACAGTGACCCTCATAAAGCGCCTTAGAGCAAAAAATGTTGACCAAAAAGATATAAAACATTTTGTGAAACTAGTTACTGAAAAGGAAGGGTTAGTGAACATCTTGGGTAATTACTCGAAAGTGGCCCTCAATTTTTTTGAATCAAATCTGAAAAATTTGCGTATGAAGCGCAAGGGGCGTAGTTTCTGCCAAGATGACAAATGTCATTGTACAAGAAAAGCGCCCCAGCATATCGCTTCCTGTCCAAGTTTTTCAGCTTAGGTACCATCCCGGAAATCTTTAAACAAAATCCTGAATGGTGTATCCTTTTTACCAGGTGTAAATGAACACATTTTCACACATTTGAAGATCCAGGTCAGTAAGCTGGGGGAGGAGGACAGGTATTGTGTTTTAATGTTTGATGAAATTTCTCTTCATCCTCATTTAAAATATAATCTGAAAACACATTCTGTAGATGGGTTTGTGGACTTAGGTGTTGGGAAGCGAAGGTTACAGTTTGCTGACCACGCCCTAGTATTCATGGCAAAAGGTATTCGTAAACCTTGGAAGCAACCCATGTTTTTTGGTTTTTGTGGAGGTACCAAACCAACAGTCGACTTGGTGCATTGCATCAAAACGATTATTGGAGAATTGCAGGCGTTAAGTTGACTGATGAACATGTCGTGCCTAGTAAAATACGAAAAATGAAGGTATGTCTTGCTTCCCAGGTCTTCAGTAATACATTGGCTTGTGCTATGTATGCTAGGGCCAGTAACGTAATCGAAGGCGACGTGCAGCCGTCGTCACCGAACTACATAACTCCACAAGCTCTGGATACTGTTGATCTGCTCTTGTTATTTGACAAACTGTTTGATAGTGTTAATGGCCCCAAGTGCGGTATCCTCCTTGCGGTAAGCCCTTGCTAGGTGCTGTGATGATAGATACTGATCATGAACAGTTTTGGCTTACCACAATCTCCACCTTAACTTCCATGTCCTTTGTACCTGAACGTCCTGTCCGATCCCATACCCCTTCCTTGAAGAACTGGATTTTCACGTTGTATGGGTTTTGTTATTTGCGAGATAAACTACTTCCGATTATGGATTACTTTTTTCCAATGCGATTCAAAATAATTTACTACATTTATTGTTCTTCCTGTTTGTCATTAAAAAATGTAAATGACGTTTTATTTGCTGTGTACTTCTTATTTTAAATAAAATATATAAACTTGATGATTGTTGCTTTATTTTTCCCAATCCAGGCATTATATGGTCCATTTTTTGACATTTCATTTAATTTAACTTGACTATTTGATTGTTATTATTGTGATATCAATCAAAATGTTAAGTTACTTTGAATAAAATTTCAAAAAATGGACCATATATTGCCAATTTGCAATAAAAATATAATCACAGTAATTTTGAATATGGCGCCAGCCGCGAAAAACTGTAAATTTACAGGAATCTTCTTTTTCCACTGTTAGCGGAGATCACAACCATGTCAAATGTGTTAGAGTTTCATTTCCGACCTGTAAGATGGCGCCACTGGTAAAATTAATTCGTCATATGAAGCGCCACGGGTCAGATTCCCATCTATCAGTGTTATGTTATCTATGGCGGTGACCACCAACGCTTCCTTAAAAACCACTGGTAATGATGTGCATGGTACAGTTTTCTATGACGTCACTCATCGCATTATTGCGGTCTCAATTTGTCGGTACCGCTTTCGAGGAAACCGAGGCTTTAGGATATTGATTGCGTTTTCTGTTTTTTTAATGATTTGGTGGATACAATCCTTCCATAATAATTTTCTGTTTAAATATAAACCCAAGCACTTAACAGTGTTTTTTACTGGGAGTTGATACGGTCCCAACTGTAGATGCTGTTCAGTAATATTTCTTTTTCTAGTGAATATACATATTTCTGATTTTTGCTGTGATAAACTCAGATTATTTGTATCCAGCCAGTCCCCAATATTTTTGTTGTTGGTTTTTGTTTAGTTTGTTAGTTTCGATTGACATTTTTCAATAGTTTTTTCGCAAGAATATACAACTATATCATCTGCAAACTGAATTATCCTGGAGGAGCTTAAGGTGTTTTCCAAGTCAATAGTGTAAATTATATAAAGTAAGGGACTCAGGATAGATCCTTGTGGTAGTCCGATATTGGCATAACAGGGTGTAGTAATCTCTTGGTTTATTTTGAGAAAGGTTTTTCTGTCTGTGTACATGGAAATTAATAGTTTGCTGATATTTGTTGGTATACCAATATTTACTAATTTATAGAACAGAATATCTAGATTTACATTATCAAATGCTGAAGACATGTCAATAAAAACTGCGGTAGTGATGTTTTTCTGCGTGTAACTAGTAAGTATATCTGTCACAAGTAATGTTAACGCCTCTAATGTTAATCGATATTTACGGAATCCATACTGAGATTCGGGCAGCATAGATTCTTTTTCTAGCCAATGTTCTAGTCGGTCGGCTTTTTATAAGTCTTTCAAAAGTTTTTAAAATAAATGAAGCTAGTGATATAGGTCTATATGAGTTACATTGATCTGATTGCTTATCTAGTTTTTAATGGGCATTACAATGTAATTTTTCCAGTTTAAAGGTATTTCTGTGTCACCATTCCAAATGCTATTAAATATATCAAGCAATGATATTTATGTTTTTTGCGTAGGTTATAAGTCATTGAGTATGACATGTTGTCTTCTCCCGGTGCACTATCATTTGTTTGCTTTAGAGATTTATCCAATTCCCAATGGGTGAATGGTTTAAGTATATATATATATGTGTTGTTCTTGGGCACTGACTGTAAGGACAGGTAAAGATCAGTATTATTTTCTACCCATGGAGGAGATATTTTTTCATAGAATTCTTCAATCCAGGCTGCTTCGGGGTCTATTGGTAGTTTATTTTGTCGTCATCTTTTTTATATCTATTAACTTTTTCCCAAACTTCTCCTATCGGGGTGTTTTTATTTAATCTTTCACAATAATCAACCCATTTTTGTTTTTTTGTTTGTTTAAATGTCCTTTTCGCTAGAGCATCTAGGCGTTTATATTCTATTAAATTCTCTGAATTTGGATTTAGCTTATATTTTAGAAAAGCATTTTTCCGCTCTCTAGCACACTTGTTGCAATTCTCGTTCCACCATGGTCTTGGGACATAATTCATGCGATTATTGTTGATTGATTTTTTTGGTATTGCAATTTCAGCTGCGTCATTTATCTGTTTTATTAAATCGTTATATGTCGTTGGTGTGTCCTTGCTCTCCAGTATTGTAAAATATAAATTCCAATTGGCTTTCTTGAGTGCCCATATATTGTGTGTTTAATTTGTTTCGGAAGAAATTTTGTTAGTATATTCTATAGTTATATTGATGGTAGGTGATTTGATCCATGGGAATCGTTAATAACTGTCCATGAGAAGTGTTGAACAATATCTTGGGTGCATATAGATAAGTCTATTGCTGATTTCCGACCATGTGACATTAAAGTAGGAGATCCGTCATTTAGATATACAAGATTATACTGTTCTATAGCTTGTGATAATATATTTCCGTAAATATCATTAAATTCGCAGCCCCACGATATGATGGGCATTAAAGTCTCCTGCTATTAGGAAAGGCTTAGGTATGTTTTTAAGAAATACAATCCACTCTCGTAATTCTATCTTTGTTCTAGGTTTAATATATAATGAAACTATATATAATTGCTTATTGTCCGGTAGTATTTTTATAGATATACATGAACATGTTACATTTATTGGTTTATAAATATAATTTCGGAAAATATTAAGTTATTTCTTATGAGAATGGCTACTCCTCCGTAACCATCGTCACGGTCTGATCTAACTATATTATATCCTTGAAAATTGTACCATTTATCTGGTTTAAACCATGTTTCTGATAGAAGTGCTAGAGTAATGTTGTTTTGAGATAAAAGAAACTCTAGGTTTTCCTTGTTAGCAACCGCTGAGCGGCAATTCCATTGTAAAATATTTTTACTTATACAGTTAACAGAAGCAAACGTGAGCCCTGGTGGGCGTGTCCATGTCGCTGTAGTTGTATTTTTGTAGTAACAATTCGATATTTTGAATCGATAACCAAATATCGATACCATAAATGTCAACTGTCAAGAGATATGTAAACAAAGTCAAACTTGTTAAAAATGTAACTCTAAATATTAATAAAAAAATTTATATTGGACCAAAAATAAAACTACCGTTTACCCTAAATGTCTATATTCTCAAATAACATGACTCTGTAGTAATGTCATGAAAAAGAATGGTCAAGTTTCTATGAAAAGCAACAAAATATGAACTGGTTATGTAGCCTATTCCTTCATCTATCTGCTTACACATCAGGATCTTTTGGAGTAGAGCCGTCGAATGCCGTTTATTAACTTTTTGTTTAATTCAAATCAATAGTGTGACCTATTTGGTATATTTAGAAATGTAATTTTTTCCAGCGTTCATTTTTCTTAACAGCCGAAAGGTAAAGTGCATGAGAGTGTTATATTGGAATATACACTTCACCACCACCAATTAGCTAAGTCTTATATATTTAGTTGTTGTTTTAAACAAGAATGTATGGCAATAATTTTTTTCAATTTCTCATATATATATTATACAAGTACCTATATTAAATGCTGTTCTACATCAACTTCATTTCATTTGCTTTATTCAAACATAACAGAAATTAGAAACTAATTCAATTAACAACATTGTTTTACAGTTTTACTTTATATATTTAACACATTACATTCCAAGTTCAAAAAAATTAAATCAATCACAAAATTGATGTGTAAAAACTACTTATTCAGTTGGGTATCACAAATAAAACAATTTTTGATTTTTCAAAGTTTAATACAAATTTATGATCGAATATTAATACATGGTGTTCTTATTGAAAAAAAACTGTAGATGACTTCATTAATTGAAAGTATTATACGTTATATTTAAAAAGACATTAGATTTCAAGCAAAATCAACATGTATTGAATTGAAGTCATTTATTTAGCTAATGAACCATGGACATCATATACGTTCATGTTGAATTTATACGCTTCTTTATAGCACAAGATATTAAATATGAACAAAATAACACTCTGTAGTCTACAAAAATGTTTGCCAGTTTATTACTGATCACTTTCACATGAATTACTCTCACTTTCATATTCATCACTTCCACTTTCATCTGATGAACCAGTGTTGACAGTGAAACACATATTTTCTACCACATCATCTACTAGTCCATCATTCCTCCACATTTCTTCCCCTATATGGTCCACATGGTCACAGTGTTTGTTCCATTCCAAAGAACCAACTTCATCAAAGGCTGCTCGAACTAATTGTTCTATTTGAGCAGCACTTTGAGAAACATTTTTCACTGCCACTTTATGTTTGACGCTACTCCATATTAGCTCAATTGGATTGAGGTCACAGTGATATGGGGGCAACCGTACCACAGTATGTCCATGTTTTTTCAACAACTCATCCACATAGTACATTTTAGAATGGTTTGACAAGATGCAAACGTTCTGCTTTAAGCATATCATTTGTGGTTGAGATGCCATTAGCTTCAAGCCATTCTCTAATAATATGCTTCCGAGTTGATTGGGTTGGTGCTTCATTAATTTGAACACTGTGGTAAGGGGCATTGTCCATAATCACAATACCATTAGGACGTAAGTTTGGTATAAGTTGATTTTCTAACCAGTTCATAAAATTTGTATGGTTCATGTCATCGTGATAATCACCTGATTTGCTTTTTGACTTGAAAATTAGTAGTCCATTCTTAACAAACCCATAACGTCCACCAGCATGTACTATTATGTACCGTTGACCAGCTCTGTTGGATGTATACACTCCAGGTTCATCTTCCGATTGCCAGCATTTACTAACACCATATAATGGATGGATATAAGTTTCATCCAAATAAGTTATTGGCCTTTTGTTATGACCTAAAGCATCATTTTCCCTCAAACTTCTTAAATAACGAGCCCGCCAAGCTACAATATCATTACGTTCCATCAAAAGTTTTCTTTTATTGTGGCACTTTTGATACTGAAAACCAATATTTTTCAAGTGCTTTCTTAAGGTGTCTGGACCGCTAGAGTAATCGACTTTATTTTTCATTTTATTTACCAAAATCTTTATTGTTGGGATTTGTTTATCTACCATATAGCATTCATGTACAGTTCTTTTCAAAATACCCAAGTCACAATCATCCAATTGTATTTTGTTGGTACCTCCACTTTTTTGTTTTTTTGAAGGTGACCCCAGTAAAGCACCTTCTTGCAATTGTAATTTCTCCTTTCTAATGCGTTTTATGCAGGTAACTGATTTTCCTGTCGCTGCTGCAGCTAATTCTGTGGCTTTGTCCAAAGGGAATGACCACACACCAGCAGTTTTTTGTTTATCAAAAAATTCCACAACGTTTTTAATAATATTGCGAGCTTCCGTGTGCACTGTTTTCCTCGATTTTTTATACATATTGTTGAGACAAATCTGCAAGAAAAACAAACATTACTAGGTCTGATGAAATTGGTTATTGTGTGTTGTTCTAGGTTATGTTTATTAATAATAATTATAGTACATACCTTACTATGTTAAGTTAATTATCAAATTAACAAAGACTGATTGTTCTGTAATTAATGGAGCAAATAATGATTATAATGAAATAATAAAGTATATAGAAGCAGATTATATGGCAGCTGACATCAAATAGAATGCAGTCCAGTGTTACCGATGCAAAAATAAAAATTACCCGAACTTACTATTCAAATTATCGGAATTTGTCAAAATTACCAAAAGGACACATTGGTTATCTAAATAAAGTCTTCGACCCCAGTCAAGATGGAAAATGCCCAAAAACAATAGTCATTTTATATATCCCTTCTACAAAATATTCGAAAAACTATTGGATCCAAATTAGTGAAATTGT
This sequence comes from Galerucella pusilla, assembly GCA_910591695.1. Classification (NCBI taxonomy): domain Eukaryota; kingdom Metazoa; phylum Arthropoda; class Insecta; order Coleoptera; family Chrysomelidae; genus Galerucella; species Galerucella pusilla. The sequence continues at coordinate 10,959 of CAJUYI010008023.1, forward strand.
CTAGAAATCGGATAATCATCCTTGCATTGACAACACTGATACAAAATGAATAAAATGATGTATGTTGATGAAATCACTCGGTCATATTATTTCGATTATATTTAACAATTACTAATGGACAATCGTTAACATTGGCTCTTGATTGGCTGCTTGCGATGACCTTATTTTAGTTCGCATATTTTCCGGGGCTCATGTTTGGTTCTGTTAACTGTATTTATGTCTGCGAATTTAATGTTTTATCAGAAATACTAACATTTATTTGTTCACTAATTATTTGTTTCTCTAAGATTATTGATAATAATAGATACAAGTTCCAGCATGGCTCTCATCATACTGGAGTCTGCTCCTATACTGTGTAACAATAAATTTGTGGTATTAAGATTTGATGTATACTTGGCGTTATTTAATAATTCTGTACTGGGACCTTCATTTCTAGGGGAAAAAAGCATTTCTTTATGTG
>CAJUYI010008024.1:0-11418 GCA_910591695.1 Galerucella pusilla
TCGACATGAGAAATACAAATGATGTTATAATTGATACCGAATTATACGGTGATGACTCGAATCTTACTCCCACTGCGAACCTCAGTCGAGAAGATTATGGGATGGTGACAGATTTGTCGGATGCGCATTCAACAGCCCAAGAATGTAAAAACTTGAAGGTGTCTACTGAAGGTATAGACCGATTCGACCTTTCAACGATCGGCGATAATGAAGATTCCTCAAAGGACCGGGAAGACGTTCAATCCTCCTCACAGTGGACTACGAATGAAAACTGGCGAGGTAAAGGAGAAAAGATTCCAGCTGAAACATCTTCCGATGAACCACCGACGAAGCGAAGGAATAAGCCGACGTGTCTTGATAAATGTCCAGAATGGGACTACATTCAGCATGGTTCTAACGCCCGGATCCCGGTGTTGAGAAATGGAGGCAAAGTGATCTTGGGGAAGGATACTATCAATGTGACAAATACGTGTGCTTTTGATTCCATAGCCCAGCTCCTCCAAAGCGCAATAGCTTCCAATAAAACGTATCGAGAATATGTCTCGGGAAGATCCATTCCTGTGTTGGATTTGGCACTATCGATACATAATAATGGAAAAGTGATAAACGTCCATTACAAAGGAAGAGCAAAGATTCTGATTTCATTAAAATTATTCACTGATAGTATAACCGTTTATACAAGAACCATAAAGCGTCTAAATGCACAGAGCAACGTTGCTCATTTAGCGGAGTACCTGTTTGTTGATATACCAAGTGTGAAGTACAATATATCGTGCATCTGTGGCTCTGAAATTGATCGCTCGAGTGTAATGATTCCCGTCAACGTGGACATTTTACTCGAAAAAGGTGTAGCTTTCATGCAAGAAGCTATTGACAACAACCGGATGACAGTTCGTTCCTGTCGAAAGTGCAAGAACATACGGGAAGAGAAAGTTGAGTATGGTCCTCACATTTGGATCGATTTGTCGATAGTCACCGACGATCTGTATGCCGCAAGCAAGAAGAAAACCCCAATTATCCTCGAAGAAATTTCTCCAACAATTTCACTGGATGGTAAAAACTACGTTTAAGTCGGAGTGGTACATTACATGCCAGGACATTACGTCAGTTACGCGAAATCAGGACTATTTTGGTATCTATACGACGATTTGCACCCTAAACGAGAAAATGTCAAAGATACAAGACATGTAGTGCCACATTTGATCATGTACGTTATATCGGATGTTCAAACGCAGGCGACCAACGGCATATAGCGCTGTACTCGGGTGAAAACAAGGAACTCACATTTATCGGCATATTGATATTTTTATATAATACTATTTGTGATATTTCCATGTAAGACATATCCAGTATATTATTATTAATTATTGTATTAAAAATAATTTCGACAAAATCGTGTTTAAGTAAGAATATTGCAATAAACCTTGTTGTGATACTCTCCTTAAAAAACATAGCTTGAAGTCGTTGATGGACTCGTAAACAGTACAAACCATTTAAAGTTTAAGCATAATGACGCCACTATCAACAGAAACCGTTTAAAACGATAAAACTCACTAAAATATGAAAGGGTCTGATAAGAGTAGATATTTTCCATCACTAATAACAATTGAAAGTTTTTGGCATTGCGTTATAGATTAGAACTCTTTACGATATCGAATTGTGGGGACGATAGTATCATCGTTCTGAATCGATACGGAAGATACAACTCGCTCTAAAATGACAGCGTCCCACTATTGTGATGGTTTTTCATGAATAATAATAATTAAAAATATTTTGCGGGGCGTTAACGATCAGAACTCTTTAGGGAATCGTATTTTGGATAGAAAGTATCATTATGATTCGATACGAAAAGGGAGAACTCGGTCTAGAAGGACAGCGTCCCACTATTATTATTATTATTATTACAAATAAATGAGGGCAGAGGAGCTGGCTCCTATTATGCCCAAAAAAAAAAAAATACAATTCAAAAGAAATACCTACTAGTAGTGAACAAACAAATGAGAGGGAGAAGAAAATTACGATTAAGCTCTAAAAGTTATTGAATAAGTAACACTGATCTAGTCTATTCTTGAATATGTTGACACTTGTTGCTGAAACAATTTCACTGTCCAAATCATTCCAAATATTGAAAATTCTGTTTGATAAAAAGTTTTGTCTCGATCTAACCGCAAAATTTTCCTTTTTTAACTTGAACTGATGTCCTCGAAGTCTCGTGTCCGTATTTAGGGTGAAAACTGTATTTAGATCACCAAAATTATATTTAAGAATTCGAAAGGCTACAATAAGATCACCTCGCGTCCTACGCAGCTCAAACGTGGTAAGATTTGCCATGGATAATCTTTCTTCATATGAAGGTCTTACAGGTCCGAAAGCAACTCTGGTAGCCTTCCGCTGTACACTTTCCAGCAACGTTCTATCACTAGTCAAATCCGGGTACCAGACTGGGCCGGCATATTCAAGGATAGGTCTGACGTACGTAGCATACAATTTGCAGAAGCTCTGAAAAGATACTTTTGAGAAGCATTTCCTAATAAGATAAAGTCTGGTATTTGCACGTTTGGTTACTGAGAGCACATGATCGGACCATGATAGTTCACTATTCACGATAACACCCAAGTCATTATGAGAGTTTACTGTGATTACAATCTGACCGTCAATAGAATAATCAAAATGTGGGTTGTTTTTACCGACGTGAAGAACTACACATTTTTCAATGTTCAATGGGAGTAACCATTCCGAAGACCACTGATGTACTGACGTTAGGTCGTTTTGTATAGATAGATGACTTGTGATGGGATTGTCATATATTTTTGAGTCGTCGGCATATTGCGATATTTTGCTGGAAACGTGAAACGGTAAATCGCTAGTGTACACTGTAAACAAAAGTGGGTCCAAAACTGAGCCCTGCGGAACACCACTTTTAACTGGTCTTTTATGAGAAAAGGAGTCACCAACTCGGACCTTGTAGAAACGGTCCGTCAAAAAGTTTTCAATCCATAGTTTTAAGTTTCCTCTAATACCGAAATGTTCTAACTTGTACAGGAGTCTTCGCTTGGGAACCCGGTCGAAAGCCTTGGAAAAATCTAAATACACTATATCAATAGGTTCTCTATTATTCAAGAATGATGTCCAGTCATTCACACAATGAAGTAAGTTTGTAAGTGTTGACCGCCCTGGAATAAATCCATGTTGTTGTTTTGGAATAATATGTTGTTCGAGGAGAAAATCCATCATAGTCTCGGAAATAATAGATTCCATTAATTTACTGACAACGGGCAACAAACTTATTGGGCGATAATTGCGGCTATCCAGCTTATTGCCCCTCTTAAAGATAGGGGTGACAGAAGCTAGTTTCCAACTAGAAGGCAAAGAGCCATTTGTAAAGGACGATTGCATTATTAAGCGTAGCGGAGTAGCGAGAGCGTCGGAACATCTTTTGAGAAAGTAGGGTGTCAAACCATCTAAGCCAGGTGAGGCGTTAGTACGTAGGTTTAGCAAATGCTGTTTGATTTTATCATTTGTGAACAGAATATTGTCAAGAGTGGCGAAAAGACGGGGGGATATGATGTCAGGCATATTGTCATTAGGAAGTTCGTTTGTAAAAACTTTTGAGAATGTCTGTGAGAGTATTTCGGAAGTCTCTTTATTTGACGAGCAAAGGCTACCGTCATCTTTTAGAAGCAGAGGAATAGCAACTTTAGATGATAGTGAGGAACGTATGTATTTAAAAACTTTTTTTGAGTTTCCGCTAGCTATAATTGATTCTTCAAAGTTGTGCCTGAGATTATCAAGTAGTACTTTGACCCGATTAGAAAAATTGCGATGGTTACTGAAATCTACAGTAAACCTTGTTTGTTTATATTTTCGCCAGAGGTGTCGCTTGTGTCTGATTAAATGTATTGCCTGGTTATTTATCCAAGGTTTTAGGTTATTTTTAGGAATTTTACGTTGGGTTGTATTCACACTAATTGTTTTACTGGTGATTTGAAGGAAGGTATTCCACATTGTCGAAGGATCAATAGACAAATTCAACACAGAATGCCAATCGAGCTGGGATAAGTCGTCGTTAACTTTGTTAAAGTCAGTATAATTGTAAGTGAGTGTGTTACTCAAACCTGGAGAGGAGTTTACATTAAACTGAATGTGAGTTGTTATGACTGCGTGATCAGATTTACCTATCGGGGAACTAATTTCGGGAGTTGTTAGTAAATTGTCATCATTGGTAAGAATAAGGTCCAGAGTAGACGGTTGGTTGTTGATTCTAAATCTGGTTGGTTCTTCTATAAGTTGGGATAGGTTGGAGTTTAAAATAAAATTTTGAAAAAGATTATGCGAACTAACACCATCAGATAGAGATGTCGTTTTCCAGACAATTTCAGGAAAGTTGAAGTCACCGACTAGTATAAGATTGTCAAGTTCCGACATTTCCCAGAGTTTATCAATTAATAAGATGTCATTTTCACGGTGGGTGTCTGGTGGTCGATATAAGCAAACGAGATTAATTGAAAATGAGTTTTTAGCAATACACAGATGGATGATATTGTAACGTCCTTTCCGCCGTTACTGGTCGATTTGACGCCTAAATTCTGGTAACGGATGCCTCGGGCGCCAGTTTTTTAGGGTGGTATGCTCCACTTGCTCCGGGCAGCGTCAGTGAAGAAGGAAAATACTCCAGGGGTCAATATGGTGTTGACGGATGCACTGTAGCCGGTGAAACAGATTTTACCTGTCCTCCTGGATTGCCAACCTGGGTATTCGCTGCTGTATTTTTCCTCGGAGTTGCAAGAAGTTGAAGGAAAACAATGTTTATTCTCAATGTATTTATTAAACCTTCTAATAACAAAATTAACAAAAAAAAAAACTACTACTCTAAAAGCAACGGTATCTAAAAGCAACAAACTACTGGTTATTACTACGAGCAACGGGGTGTGCAAGCGGAAGCGGGTACGTGCTAAAGCGAAAAGTTAAGCGTGCGCAAACAAAACTCTCGACCAGTCAAAGTTCTACGGTAAAGGGGTACGGTTCTCAGGTTACGCGTAATGAAATTCCCGCCCTGTGTTTCTTGTAACACTTTTCCAATATCCTATCCTGACTCGGTTAGCTGAAGGCCCAAACACGACTACCACTGAGATGTGAAAACTCAGCGCCCTCAATGGCAGTTTCGCGACTACTACTGAGATGTGAAAACTCAGCGCCCCCAGTAACAGTTTTCTTTTTCCCCCGGTATATGAACGGTTGGCTGAAGGCCCTAACACGACTACCACTGAGATGTGAAGACTCAGCGCCCTCAATGGCAGTTTCGCGACTACTACTGAGATGTGAAAACTCAGCGCCCCCAGTAGCAGTTTCCTTTCCCTCGGTATTTCAACGGGTGGCTGAAGGCCCTAACATAGAAATGCGACGGTTGAGAACAGTACCCAAATTCTAAGCAAAACTCACCTCTGAATACGGATTGCGGTCTTCGGATCTTGGACACAACTGACTTACAGTTCCTAAAACAAATATCTGGTTCGGTTCTCGGCGTGGTGTTCTCCTTGCTATGTCGGCGGACTAACTCTCCGAAATTTCGGTATCTACACCTGCTGGTGCTTCCTAATTCAACCTCTAGCCTCTGCGAGGTCTGCGGACGAACTGTCCTATCGTTTCGGTAGCATGCCTTTTAGTGCTACCAGCAAAGTATACGTCGGTGTATTATTTGGTGCGGTTGGTCGGCCTACAGAGCCTTCAGAGTTCTATCGTCGCGCGGAGGTGATACAAACTTTGTAAAAACTAATATCGCGGAAGAATTAAACATTATATTAAAACCGGGCTATTTTTATGATAACATACGAAAAAGAATCACATTTTTACGTTGAAAAATAACCGAAATACAAATTTAAATATAAAACCGGAATAATTGTTGCTTTTGCAAATCGGAAAATTAGTAACTTCGTTACACACCCTTCCCACTTCGGGAAAAAAATATAAACCCATATATTTTTTTTATACAATCTACCTAAAACTACAAAAAAAAATCCGTTCAGGCGCCTACCCCTTTATCTGGTATAACTCCTTTATTGGTGGTAGGTACACCTGTTACAACATTCGGCTAAATCTAAAATACAAACTAAACTAAAAATAATTCTTCTTCGGCGTTGGTCCGTAGAAAGTCTTCCTAATGCTTGAATTTCCGGAAAATGTCCTGACAGCCACAGGCGGGGCACGCTGGATGTTGGTTGGGACAGGGGCAACTGCAGAGGTGACAAGTTCCTGGGCGCATTCTTTTTACTGGTGGCGGCGCACTATACAAAATCGGATGTGTAGGCCGGTCGTAGATCTTTGACGTGGATACGGGAGAGCTTTTTGCCGGCTCGGTTTTTAAGATCATAAACAACCGGTGAGAGTACACGGGTAACGGTATACGGACCGGAGTATTTCGGAGCGAGTTTTGCCGCGAAGCCTTTGTCTGCGGCGGACAGTGGGTGTTCGCGCTTCATAACCTGTTCTCCTACGTGACAACGCCATTCTCGGCGGCGGAGATTATAGTGGCGACTTTGGGTAGTAAACGCTCTGGCAAGGTTCAGCTTTACCATTTCAAATGTTTCTTTCAAACGTAGCAACCGGTCGGTATGCTGTACGACCTCTGTTTGTATAGCGTTTTCGGTCTCCTCCTCGTTCGCAGGAATGGTACGATAAACCGCTTTTGGAACTTCTAATTCTCTTCCAAAATTAAGGAAGGCAGGTGAGTATCCAGTGGACTCCTGACGGGCGGTGTTGATAGCGAATAACAGTTCTGGCAAATGTAGGTCCCATTTACGGTGATCATTTTCACAGAATTGTGCTATCATCGTTTTTAGTGTCTTGTTGGCTCTCTCTACGGGATTAGCCTGCGGAGTGTATGGTGGGGTCAAACGGTGACGAATGCCAAGTTCTTCCAATGAACTCCTAAACAAACGGCCGGTAAACTGTGTTCCGTTGTCTGTAAGAACTACTTTTGGACAACCGAAGCGGGTTACAATTTCCTCGTATAAGGACTGCGTGACGGCTTTAGCGGATGCCTTACGAATCGGACGGCACTGTACCCATTTCGTGAATCGGTCCTGGAATACAATAAGGAAGGTATGCCCTCGTGTTGATCTTGGTAGCGGACCTACCAGGTCGGCGCTAACGCACTCCCAGGGTTGGTGATTCGGTGATGGCTGCATTTTTCCGGCGGGTTTCATCTGGGATGACTTGTATTTCTGACAGGAGTCACAGCTTCGGACGTATTTAGCGACGTCGCGGAACATACCAGGCCAGTAGTATCTGGCCGCAATTCTGGCGATGGTTTTGGCTATCCCCATGTGTCCGGCGGTAGGTGCATCATGCATCTCTTGTAGGATGTGACGGCGTGTCGGTTTCGGGACACACAGTTTCCAGGGATCTGCTAATTCTGGCTCTGTGAGATCATTTGAGTCCCAGAAATGTCGGTATAATCGGTCTTCTCGGATACAGTAGTCGGGAAATGCTTCTGGATTTAGTTTAACTTCTTCTTTCTTTCGCTCGTACCATGAGCATTCACTTAGCGGTTCTACCATTGCTATTTCTTCGATACCTTCTTCAGGCTCGATCCGAGGTTCTCGGGATAAGGCATCGGCTACCTTATTCATTCCTCCACGGCGGTATTTGATGTCAAAATCGTATTGTTGTAAGAACATACTCCAACGTGCTAGTCGGCCTGCAGGGCTCTTGATGGAGTGGAGCCATCGTAACGACTGATGATCTGTGATCACGGTGAAGTGGTAGCCTTCCAAGTAGGGTCGCAGTTTTTCAATTCCCCAGACTATGGCTAAGCATTCTTTCTCGGTCACGGAGTATTTCTTCTCAGTCGAGGATAATGAGCGACTGGCATAGGCGATAACATGTTCTCCTTCGTCTGATGGTTGGGTGAGAACGGCTCCGAGTCCATGGTCGGAGGCATCGGTTTGCAGCACGAACGGTTTATCGAAGTCCGGGCAAGCGAGGACTGGTGCTTCTGTTAGGCAAGTCTTGAGTTTGCCGAAAGCTTCTTCTTGTTCGGGTCCCCATTTCCATCGATTGTTCTTCTTGAGTAATCGATGTAGTGGTGCGGCAACTTCAGAAAACGACGGTACAAATCTTCTGTACCAGGAAGCTGTTCCTAAAAAACGGCGTAAACCTCGGACGTTTGTTGGAGCGGTCATTTCAGCGATGGCGGTAGTTTTCTCTGGGTCGGTGCGAATTCCTTCGGATGTTACAAGGTGGCCCAAATATCTTAATGACCTCCTTCCAAATTGGCACTTCTCGGGATTGACGCGTAGGTTTGCGGCGCGGAGACGGCGGAAAACCTCTCGAAGGTTAGTGAGATGTTCTTCGAAGGTGCTTCCTAACACTATAATGTCATCCAGATAGGCGAAGCAATAGGGGTCCATCTCTGGCCCGATTATCCTGTCCATGAGACGTTGGAACGTAGCGGGTGCAGCATGTAGCCCAAAAGGCATTACTCGGAACTGGTACAATCCTCTGCCTGGGACGGTGAAAGCGGTGATTGGTTTGCTGTCTTCTGAGAGAGCTATTTGCCAGTAGCCTTGACGGAGGTCGATGCTTGATATGTACTTAGCTCTCCGGAGCTTGTCTAGAACGGCGTTTATGAAGGGTAACGGATAAGCATCTTTAACGGAGACGGCGTTAACTTTTTGAAAGTCTATACAGAACCTGGGTTTTCCATCTTTCTTGCGGACGATAACAACTGGAGAGCTCCATGGGCTCTCTGATGGTTCTATAATACCTGCTTCCAACATCTTATCTACTTCCTCGTTTATTATTTCCTGCATCCGCGGGTTCTGAGGGCGGTAACGTTGCTTTATCGGTTCCGGATTGGAAAGACGGATCCGGTGTTCGACTAACGGGGTAACTCCTTGGATATCCTCAAATGACGGCAGTTCCTCGTCCAGCAACCTTTGTAATCGGATTTCTTCATCTTTGTTGAGAGTTAGCGGCGGTCTTGTCTCGGGGGGTCCGATGGGCAAGCACGGTACTGGCCGAGTTTCCTTTGTGTTCGGACTGTGATTTACCCTGATTTGTCCACTTCCTAAATCCAGGTTAAATTGTCTTTTTCGGAGTATGTCCATTCCTATCACCATATCGGAGGAGAGTCCACAAAGATGACCAAACGTTTCGTGAAAACGGTCTTCTCCTATCTGTAGTTCTACTTGGTATATTTCGGGGACGGTGACGGTCTCTCCATTAGCTAGACGGACGGAATTTGCAGAGTTGGGAGCTTTTGGTACTCCTATCGTTTCCCACAGTCGGGCTATCCTGTCTCCTACGTAAGACATCACGGCTCCGGTGTCGATCAGCGCTTGAACACTACCTCCCGGAATTACGACGGAGAGATGCGGTCGGTGGTCCATAAGAAGTGAGACATCGTAGGGACTGGATGGTATAGCGGGTGGTGGGGTTTCCTGGGGTTTTTCTAAAGGTGGGGTTACGGAGGGAATTTCACCGGTGTGGTTGTTTGACGGGTTGGCGGAAGGGGAATTGGCTCTATGGGGGTGGTCGTTAGACGGAGTAACGGTAGGTGCATTTTCCTGTTGATCGGAAGGTGCTACGGGGAGGGAAGGGTCATGGATACGGTTGTTTGGTGGCTTCACGGAAGAATTGTGAGACGAAGTAGCGGTAGATGAGGCGTTTTGGTGGCTATGCTGCGCAGGCCTCGTATTGTCGCAGCGCCCTAGTGGTTTTCCGGCCGTGGACACGGGCAATCCCGGGACATAACTCCATCGCGCTTGCATCTTGAACAGAAGATCCGGGAAACTGCTTGACATTGACTGCGGAAATGTCCGGACTGACCGCATCGCCAGCATTCTCGGTTCCTATCAGACAGGCGATTCGTGGGAGTCGCAGCGGTATTCGGTGAGTTGGGACGGCGATCTGAAGTCCAAGTAATTGGTGCGGATCCTCGGTCGCCGGTTCTTGTTGTCACGGTGTTGTTGCTAGTGTTCGGGGTCGATGGGTTACGGGTGGACGGAGTAGTAGAAGCGATCCGTTGTTCTCTATTAATTGGCGTCGGAGTTGAAATACGGAGACGATCTTGGTGCAGATTCTGTCGAAGAGGTTGTGACGGCGCTTGAGCTTGCTCGATCTCGAAGCGTAAAAGTTCGTATTCCCGAACGGCCTTCGCAAATTCCTGTACATCCGAAAAGTCGGTCCGGCGGATTTGGCGTCGAAACTCCGGGTGAAGGTTTCGGTAGAGCCAATTTAGTTCCAGCTCTGGGGTGATGTTTCCATGACGGCGGATTAACGTTTGCATATCGGTGATATATGCGGCGGTACTTTCCTCAAGCTGGTGTATCCTCCTGCTAATGGCTACCTCCAAGTCGAATTGGTAGTTCACCGGAAAGAAAAAGTCTCGGAAGGCGTTGCTGAAAGCTTGCCAGCTGGTCCAGTATTTTCGGTTGTTCCGGAACCAAAGTGCTGACATTCCTTGTAAAAGCTCCGGCATAGCTTGCAAAAGTCGGTCTGGTGGGATGGCCTGTGATTCTCGGATCTCCTCAAGCCTCTCAAGGAAAGCAGCGGGGTCTCCATTCCCATTAAAGCTGATTCGCCAATCTTGGGTTCTCAGCGGCAACATTGTCGGTCCAGAGCTTGGTTCGTGAAGCGCACTGGTCATGGTCGGTTCTCCTGCACTGGTCACGGTGACAGTAGGTGTTGTCGTGGGGGCTGTAACTCTTCCGGATGCATTTGGAAACACAAACGGCATCGATGTAGTCGGTACGGGTGAAGCACGGCCCTCTCGGATGAATTGTATGAGTCGGCGTCTCTGGTCATCTACGGTACCCGGTATCACTAGTCTAAACTTGGCTAGCTCTGCCTCCAGTTCGTCTTTTCTCAGGAGGTAAACCCATCCAATGCGGGTGTCGGTCGATTCTTCCTTTGATGGCGGGTTCTGGGCGGCAGTAGCTTCGTTCGGATTGCTAGTAGGTTCGGTCTTCTTCAGAGGCATCTTTTTGGTATCGGATTTTGTACGTCTTACTTATTCAACGGTCAGAAGCTTTCTCTTTTTTTCTTCTAGAGCTCGAATCTCGAGACTGGTGCGTCTAAACGGTGAACGGTGAGTGGGGATCGATTCTGCGCACTCGAAAACCTATAAAATAAGGTGTCACTCGGTAGGGTGCCCCTTCTTCTGGGCAAAAGTTGACAATCTGTCAAAATGACAGGTCTGCGAATTTTGACGGATTTGTATGTAGGAAGGTCTCCTGAGACCTTTGCAGTGATTTTCGGTTACCTTCTATGACGGGATTAATTTCTTCAACTCAAAAACGGTTTTCTCTTGACTATCGGTGATCAACGAACTCGGTATACCATAAAAACGGTCCCTGCTCGGGCGCCAAATTTGTAACGTCCTTTCCGCCGTTACTGGTCGATTTGACGCCTAAATTC
>CAJUYI010008025.1:0-11417 GCA_910591695.1 Galerucella pusilla
TAACCCAACAATGCAGGCTCGACAACGAAGCCACGATTTCCTGCATAATTCGAGGGCTCCCTCAGGAATTGCAGCCCAACGCCCGTGCCTTTCAATGTTCCACACCGGATGAACTATATGCTGGATTTATTGCTCCCAGGCACTTCAAGCCAGGGAGAATCATCAGAACCATCACGATGTGCAATATGTCGCCTTACGAATCATACCACCAAGGACTGTTTCAAAGTGGATCAAATCAAAAAAAGACCAACCGCGATGCGATGTGTGCAAAAAAACGGGACACCGTACAGAAGATTGTTGGCATAAAAACAAAAACATCGAAAAAGTCAATACACTAGGGCAAGTACAAAATAATTTATATAAAATATGCATCAATATAAATGTTATTCCGTTTAGAAGGTATTTAGATACTGGAAGTTCAGTAAATGTTGCGAATATGAAAGTTTTAAATACAACGGAACTAAAATTGATGCCCTCTAATACGGTTATTAAAGGTTTTGGTGGGTCTTTAGTTATGCCGAAAGGCTGAAGTTGTAATTAATGATGACATACGAATTTTTACAGGAATAATAATAGTGAATACACCTATGAAAGACATTGATATTATTATAGGACAACCTATATTGTCTATATTGAATCAACCAAATTTAATGCTGGAAATAAAGCCAAATCAGGTGACTATATCAATATACGAAAATAAAAATAATTGTGAACTCAAAGAACTAAATAATATTGAGTCATCTCTTATAAAATATGGTGATCTAACTACCGAAATTGTTGATAAATTATCCGAACTACTAAACCTAAAACAATCGTGCTTTGCTCAATCTCCGAACTAGGTACAATAAATAACATTGAATTTTCTATATCTTCAAATTCAAAGCAAACAATATACTATAAACCGTATAGATTGTCAGAAAAAAAAACAATAATGTGAAACCAAGTAAATGAGTTATTAACTGCAGGTATTATACAAAATTCCAGTTCATCATATGCTAGCCCCGCGATTTAAGTAAAAAAACCAAATGGAGATTTCCGGCTTTGTATTGACTAAATGCAATTACTGTAAAAGACCGCTATCCATTGCCAAATATTGAAGATCTTTCAAACAAATTAGGCGGAGATAAGTATTTTTGTAGTCTAGATATGGAGCAGGGTTATTATCAAATTCCATTGAGGAAAAATTCTATTGATAAAACCGCATTTATAACTCGGGATGGACAATACGAATTTCTTTGTCTACCATTTGGTTTATGTAATGCACCCGTAGCTTTTCAAAGGTGGGTATATAATATCATGGGTTCACTTCGTCATTCAGAAGTTTTAGTCTATTTTGATGACATTTTAATACCGTCAAAATCAATATCTCAAGGCATGGAAAAATTTAACACTATCTTAAAGAAATGCGACGAAAATAATTTAAAATTAAACTTAGAGAAATGATATTTTTTCAAAACTAAAATTGATTTTCTAGGGTATGAAATTATTGAAAACCAATTAAAACCTGGCAACTCAAGCTTGGATGGGACGCTACAAAATGCGTTGAAAGGAATGTTTTCCAAAATTCCTAAAAATTTTTAAATTACAAAGATCCCTCGCTTATATTTTTAGGTTTATAAACAACACAAAAAAGGGCAATTATTGCAAAATAGCTGGACCCTTATCTGCGAAAAAAAATTCAAAATCTCACGATTTTATTGTGAAACAAATTTAACTGGAACATTTTCCTAAAGAAATCGAACTTTTGCCCAAAACAAATCCGTCACAGATAAATCTCTTTTACCACTAAACATATTTTTTGATTGTGATCAGAATTTACGAGTAGGAGGAAGATTGCAACATGCGGACCTCAATTATGATAAAAAATGTCCCATTCTTTCCTTTTCTGACGACATTCTAGTAACTTTCCTTATAGAAAAGGAGCATTCTAGGCTTGGACACTGAACTTGTTACGAATTCGCTTGATTAAAAGTATACTTTCAAAATGCATCACGTGCTACCGATTTAATGCACAATTTGCCTCCCAACTTACGTCACCTCTTCCGGTAGACCGATTATCCCCGGCCAGACCATTTTCAAAGGATGGTGTTGATTTTACCGGACCTATTTCCCTATTGTCCTCACTACTTCGTAAAGCCCCTGTGCTGAAGGCATATATTACCATTTTTGTTTGCATGGTAACGATAGCCATACACATGAAACTTGTCACTAGCTTGACTACCGCAATTTATAGCCTGTCTAAGAAGGTTTATTGGTAGACGGAGAAACCCCCAAATCATTTACAGCGATAACGGAACAAATTTTGTTGGCGCTCGAAACCAACTAAAGGACCTCCTTTTTTTATCTCAGAATTTCGTGGATGAGATTGCTTCTTTTCTCTCTTTGACTGAAATTACGTGGAAACTCCTTCCACCACGGGAGTTCACGCAGTTCTAGTGCTATCCTAAGATAGACCCCTATTGAACTGGCCTTTGGCCAGAATAATCGAGCTGCCAGGTCGTGACGGAAGAGTCCGTGCGACCAAAATAAAAACCAGTGACGAAGTGATTAGCTTCGTATCTAATTCTCCGCTTATTTCTCCTTTTCCTTTTATTCTTCTTACTCCCCCTTCTCCAGTATGTTAAAATCAGTTATTTTAACATCATGGGACGCCGTTCGCTCCTTTCAATTTTCTTTTGATGCTCCCCTGTATATTCAAACCACTCAGCGCTAAAGTTTCAAACCCCTCAAATTTCGGTAATCTTTGCTTACCCGGAGAAACTCGAAGAGCAGCGTGCCCACCCTCGCCCTAAGTTCTCTAAAAATCTCTCTGTTCCTTGAGCCTTTGACCTGGAAGCATCTTATGTGTAATTGTGATAAAACGCCATCGTTCCATACCTCATGGATTAAAAATAATCTATTGTTATGGTAATTGAGGCCATTATTGGTGTTTATAGTGCGTATCCAGGTAACAAAGTTATTTCTACTATTTTAACCCTCTATCGATACAAATCACTTTTGCCTGAAGCGCAGCAAAGTAACCTGCCGTTAATGGAAGTTCTACACGGCGTTGCCTAGTTCATGAAAATTTATAATTTACAGCTATAGTAAAATTCGCTTTGACTCTTATATTGTCTTACTATTTGAATAATTTACACTGTTTCAGTTTGTCTCTATATCTATAAATAATTGTTATCGTATGTTTGTTTTCGCGCTTAATGTTTCAAGCCGGCAGGTGCGCGTTTCGACGCTAACTCTGCACTATTTATGAATGTCTGTGAGTTCCATTAAGCTTTACTTGTTTTACTTTTTGCGAAGAAGAAACTTCTAGCTGCATTCTTTTGTACCGCTATCAAGTGCATAACAGCCCCTTCAGGTTTATTTATCATCCCAATCTCAACTTGATTTGATCGAGAAATATATTAAATAGTTAGCATCCTTGGATTTTCATTCAAACTCGCTTTCCCTGTTTACAGGGTGGTCCTTCGAATATTTTATTATTGAGTAAGCCGCGATTAAACATGTGTAGGATCCTTTGTTGAACCTAGCCAATTCTCCATTTCCAAGATTAATAATATTAAACTCCCTTCAGATACTCTATCCATCCTAGTTTTTCAACCTCATCCATTAGAATATTATCATCCAATGAAATATGGAGAGCGCAACTGGCAATTCTATATAGTCGAGCGGATAAAGCAAAAAAGGAATTTTTTTTCCTAAAGACGGATCGGAATGCGGTTTTTTGCATTCGCTTCGGAAAATCGGGAATTGCATCGCTGCAGTCAAAAATGCATGCCAAAAATGCATTTTTTGGGAGGACTTTTGGAGAATGTAAAAACTCTGTGAATAAGAGTCAGAACTGGCTCAAATCGGGTACCCGGGGGTTTTCTAGGTCGCTGATCACGATTATAATGTTGAAATTGACCCCCTGGACACCTGGGGCTCAGAAACGCCGATGAACCTCATCTCCGTGGGACTCTCCAAGAAATCACGGGGGGAACGAAAAGAACTCCGCGCCCGGGGGTTTTTCGGGTGGCTGAATTCAAATATGGCATCGGCGAACACCCCCAGGACACCTGGTGCCCCCGAACCTCGACCTGGACATCATCCCCGAGAATTTTCTTGACAATATCGACAAAAACAGCCCGGAAATTATTGGAGGCGTGTTTTTTGAGGCGCGAACTCACGATTCTCCGTGGGGCTCTCCCGAATTTCTAGCGGGGAAGGAGGGAAACTCGACGCCTTGGGGTTTTTCGGGTGGCTGAATTCAAATATGGCATCGAAGAACCCCCCCGGACACCTGTTGCACCCGAACCTCGACCTGGGCGTCATTCCCGAGAACTTTCTTGACAATATCGACAAGAACAGCCCGTAAATTATGGGAGGCGGTGGGAGGCTTCTCTTCGACGTGAAGTTTGGATTGAGGGGCCCAAAAATCCCCCTCCAATGATTTTCGGGTTGTTTCTGGCGATATTGTCAGGAAAATTCTCGGAGAAGACGTTCGAGGCCAGGGTACAGCGCACCAGGTGTTCAGGGGTTAGTTTCCCGCGCAAAATTCTGATTAAGCGGACCAAAAAACAACTTATAACGATTTTCGGTTCATCTGTTTCGGTGGTGGGAATGTCGTTTTCGACGTGAAATCGTGATTTCGCGCCTCAAAAAACACGCCTCCAATAATGTCCGGGCTGTTTTTGTCAAGAAAGTTCTCAGGGATGACGTCCAGGTCGAGGTTCGGGTGCACCAGGTGTCCGGGGGGTTCGTCGATGCCGTATTTGAATTCAGCCACCCGAAAAATCCCCAGGCACCGAGTTTCCCTCCTTCCCCGCTAGAAATTCGGGAGGGCCCTGTTGCCCTTTAAAAAATATTTATTTACTAATCTTGAATATTTAGTCAAGTTAATAGGTCTATCTCAGGGATGGGGTTTTTGTACAAAGAAATTTTCATAAAATTAGGAAACAAATGTTTATTTAATCATAGAGGACTCATACTTTTTTCTATGGTTGTCACAATTATAAAAAAAAATCTAAATCAGGTTACCTGAAGTTCGCCCTAACTCAATACTTTATGTTCTAAGCTCAATAATTATCAATATTAATATAACCTCAATATACGGGTGAAAATGGAGAGTACAAAATGTGTTTTACCAGCTTTTATATTATTTCTACGTTTACAAGCTCCTCTGACAATCAGTACTGTTTGTTTACAGATATTGGTAAGTATATTAATTATATTAACTATATCAATTTACTATTTACTTATAGCTTTCAATCTTAAAAAAAAGGTCAGTGTACTTATATAGAATTATTTATGTAAATGTTCACCTACTAATATATTTACTTGTTCTAGTATCTAGTTCAACTACTCTTAGAAAAAGTTCATACATACAGACAACAAAAGAAAGATGTGTATCTTATAACACTACAAGTTTTAATCCAGGTGTTCTTATGGAACGTAATTGTCACACTAAAATACAAGACCCTTGTTAATTTAATGGAACAGGCTTACTTGAAGATATCTGCTTTTCCCAGTGAGTTGTATACTTCCTTATGAAATAGTGACTGGTATCAGTTTCGGGTACAGGGTGATAGTGGTATATCCTCACTCCCAGCTAAACCAACACAGATGATTCCACGATTCTCAAGATACTTCCAGATCCTCAATTATACTTGTTATAAGTACTGCACTTTATACAAAGTATGGATGGCGATCCAATATATCAATCCAATTACACTAGTAATACGTAGTGTGTAATACAATAGGAAAAGTAAAGTGTAAGAAGAGAATGAGTAAAAAGAAAAAAAAAGGTCTGAAACAGGAAAAATCAATGTAATCCTACCAAATAATCATAAAAGAATCTTAGCCAAGTGATAAAATTAAATCAAGACTCACCTACTGTTCTTGGGTGACCTAGGTTAGTGGTGTTTTTAATACTTTATGTCCAATTGAATGAATGTAATCCCTTGATTACAGTAAGAATTAACATTTATCTATTAATTGTCAGCTAAAATATCCCCAATCAGGAATCTAGCACATGCTAATCCAAAAAGCCAAAAAAAAAAACAGGAAATCATACGAGTACGATCCTTGTCTCCTCTCAAAACTGAGAAAGAAGAAACCTTCATTCAATATACTACTTAGCCACTATGACTTTATCCAATAGTTAACAATAAATAAAGTAAATTATAGAAAAAGAATTTTATTTGATATTTGACAGTACCACCTAATTGTTACAAAAAAAATAAAAAGAAGTAAACATGGCGATTGTTGACAAAATTTATTCACAAGTTGATTATTTAAATTTTGAGATGACATCCAAATATAATATATAATTTATTAATTATGATCGCTTCGCCTTCTAATGTTCCAAGGTTAGTATTTTTACTTTTTAGTACCTATGTTTTAGGATTTCTCTATTCCGGTTTTTAACCTGTAACAGCCCCACGAAGAAGACGTTCGAGGCCAGGTTCCGGTGCACCAGGTGGTGGGAATGTCGTTTTCGACGTGAAATCGTGATTTCGCGCCTCGAAAAACAATAATAATTTCGGGGCTGTTTTTGTCGATATTGTCAAGAAAGTTCTCGGGGATGATGTCCAGGTCGAGGTTCGGGGGCACCAGGTGTCCTGGGGGTGTTTGCCGATGCCATATTTGAATTTGAATTCAGCCACCCGAAAAACCCCCGGGCGCGGAGTTTTTTTCGTTCCCCTCGTGATTTCTTGGAGAGTCCCACGGAGACGAGGTTCATCGGCGTTCCTGAGCCCCAGGTGTCCGGGGGGGGTCAATTTCAACATCATAATCGTGATCAGCGACCTCGAAAACCCCCGGGTACCCGATTTGAGCCAGTTCTGACTCTTATTTACATTCTCCAAAAGGCCTCCCAAAAGATGCATTTTTGGCATGCATTTTTGACTGCAGCGATGCAATTCCTGATTTGTAATTGGAACAAAATAGGTAGATTTTTTACAAATAATTTTCCGAAGCGAATGCAAAAAACCTCATTCCGATCCGTCTTTAGTCTTTACTAATAGTAAGTTTTTTGATGTATTGTAATTCATAAACTTCCAAAAATTTTAGTCGTCGAAATAAACCTTTCAGGTGATCATATGTGTTTTCAATTAGCGCTCTCCATTAAATTAATCGTGTATTGAATTTTTTCTGCTGCCTTGTTAGATGTCCGATATCTCTGAAAAGCACCATAATGAATTTATCCGGGGGATATGCAGAATCTCCAATCAAATATGTACCAGTTGGCAACCAATTTTCCATATCACTTGACAATTTTTCATAAAATTTTGAAGATTTGCACATCCTAGTATCGTGGAAGTTTCCTGGCCACCCACATGAGACATTCATATTTTCTTTTTTATAGTTGCAAATAGCCTGCAGCAATATCCTTTTCTGTTGTAGTGGGAGTTATCTGATTTCCCAAGAATCAACATATACGTGCACCATCTACACAGACAAAAACATTGGGGATTGTTAAATCCATTTACATTGCTTATAGCCTCTGTTCCTGTTGGCCATACAATGTATTTGTCAGAAATTTTTGTAATCGTTTTGCATATTTTTAGAACCACTGTATGTGCATGGCCCTTGTGTATTCCGAAGCGGTCTTTGATTGATCGGTAGCTTTCACGATTTGCCAGTGTCCATATGGAAATTAAAATGCCTTTTTCCAAAGAAATTTTTGCACTACCTTTCACATCTATGTAGCTGGTGCTCAAGTTAGATTTTAATTTCTCCACAGGCTCTCTGGACATTGGAAAATGTAAAATAATTAAAAAGTTGATGTGATTGTTAAGTGACTGTAACTGAGGCTATCCATGCCATTTGGATTGTTTCTTTCTTTAAATTAATTGCTTTATGCTTTTCCCGATTATAACATCAAGGATACAATCTCGATTAGCGTAAGTTATAAAACGGGCTGTTTTGTGAGTTATGTCTTTTTCTCACTTTTTTAGTTCCCTGGAGATGTGAATAAATATTTACGAAAGCTTGCTGGAGATGTGAATAAATATTTACGAAAGCTTGGAAATATAAAAAGAGTACACTTTTCCTTCATTATTGCTGCTTTCCTCAATATTTGCCTGTAAGTGTCTTAATTGATCAGCAACGATCACATGCGCTTGTCGCTTTTTTTCAGCTTATATATAAATATCTTATATATATATATATATATATATATATATATATATTATTATTATTATACGAGTATATAAATATCTAAAAGAAATTTTCTAGAAATGGTACACCCAAATAACATATACCACAGCATTGATACTTAACATATTAGTGATATTTTTGCTTATTTACTACTATTAGATTCTCAAGAAAGAGGTAAAAATGGGGGCATGGACCTCTCTGGAACATTATGGGACTCTCAGTCTCATTAGCTGAATGTTTCTCATAGTCTTGCACTGTGGACGTTCGTAGCCATTAATCTCATTAGTTAAATGGTAACAATTACATAATAAGAAGTAAATAATATTCTAAAGGGATATACCCATCGAGAATGTTTACCTGATAATGAGCCGACCCATTGGCGACAAGCTATTACAATTGCGGAGATCACCATTAGGTACCTGCCGTAATTAGGGTTTGTTCGATTACTGGCGGTTAAAACTCAATACCGAAAAGTATATAATGGACTGTATCAGGTTCTGATTCATTTTGATTATTTTCGTTTGGTATTATATTATTTATTATTGTTCCGGGAAAAGAAACGACACAGGCAGGAACTTCCGCGGACTGTGTAACACTGTGTAATTAATAATTATTAATAAAACATTTAATGTATCGCACTCGATCTTTACTTACATTAGTACGTATAAAGTTCAGAGGAACAAAAAAAAAACACATGAGAAAAATTTACAACTGCAATTTTATGCCGCTACTTGGCACTACTGAGATTATAATATCGTTTCGCTTTGAATATTACTGCATTGTGTGTGTACAAAATGCAATCAAGATAAGAGTGACGAACTAGTTGAACAAGTCTTCACAAGTTAAAAATAACATAAATTACACGTGTTACTGAGGGTTGTTTTATGTGCGATATGAGAGAATATATACAGAGAAAAAACGAGTGCTTTGGGCAACACACAGAACGCTACTGCCGAAGAGATCGTTTCTTTCCATTTTTCGATCTCTTACCGGACGTGGGGAATTGGCGCTAAGTTTCAGGAAAGAGAAGGAGCGATACGTTTTTTAGCATGTGGGAAGAGATAGCTGAGAGAAAAATGCATATTTGAGCTAATCGATTGTCTTTAGGGTAAAGAAGCTTGAAATACGTTAGAACTGGGCAAGTCCAAGTTACAATTCGTTGTATGTTTCTAGGGGAGTACGCTGAATTAAAGTGAGATGAGGTAGTGTTTTGTTTTCAGTGGAAAGTTTTCATAGTCAACACGTAAACAAAAGCTGTTTTTTTATGAGTTTGCTACTGGGCAGGGAGAACTTTGAATATTAGGTGTACAGAGTCGGTTTAAGGAGCTAAAGGGAAATATTTAAATTAATTCGAGTGTGGCTTAAACAATTCAGTTTAAAAGGCAGTTTATGGTTTTTAAACAGGGTTAATGACATTTAATCATTTTAAGATTCAATACTACAGGACAAAATTCTACCATCTCTTCCAAAAAATAAAACTGAAGTTTTTGATGCGCTTATAGACATGCAATTGAAAACTAAAAAAGAAGAGGAAACAAAACAAAGGATACGAATTGCACTTACTACATTAAATTTAGCGTTCGGTCAAACGGTCAAATTGCCATTCGGTAAATTCACCTATTCGATAAATTCACCTATTCGATAAATTGTTCTTCGATAAATTGCATTCGGTCAATTGTCATTCGATAAATTGTTTTCGATAAATTCACCGCATACCAAAATGGAGAATTATACAAAAATAAAATAAATCTTTACATGGAAAATGTTATTTTTCATTTTAATGACACCCAGTTCAAAAGTCATTTTCGAATAAGTAGATATTGTTTTGAAGTTTTACTTGTTCTTATTAGCACCACGTTACTGCGACAAAGCCCAATTGGAAGAAGGACAATTAATCCGCAGAAGCAGTTATTGGTCGTGCTGTGGGTTAGCAACACCAGATTCCTTTAAGTATTATATTTGATTTCCTTATAGATAACAAATACCAAAAAAAATCTAACATACTTTTAGATCGGTAGGAGACCGTTTTAACATGGCCAAATCATCTTTGTCTGTTGTTTTCATGAAAGTGGTTAAAGCAATAAATGGTTTATCCAAATTAGTGATTAAAATGCCCACTGAAAATATTTTGGAAATTCAAAGACAGTTTTGCCTATTCGCGGGAATGCCATATGTTCTTGGAGCAGTTGATGGTACTTACATACTCATTAAAGCACCATAAAAAGATTCGGAAGTATATATTACTCGGAAATGTCATTACGCAATAACACTACAAGCTATATGTATCCCATCATTAAGATTTACTGATATTTTTGTCAGATATCCCGGTCAGTGATACAAGAATTTTTAGGAACTCTGATATCTATAAAAATATTACTGGAAACGAAAATAATTTTTTGCCAAATAATATGATTATTTTAGGGGATAAGGCTTATCCTACATTAAAATGGTGCATACCTCCATTTATTGATCGAAGTAATTTAACAGCTAACCAAAAGAAATTTAATCAAAAACATGCACAAACTAGGCAGGTGATTGAAAGAGCTTTTGCTCTTTTATTTGGAAGATTTCGAAGATTAAAATTTCTAGATATGAACAAGTTTGAAATGATTCCACATGTGGTATTAGCTGCTTGTCTTCTACATAATATTTGTCTAGATAATTCAGATTTAAACGAGGGGTATATAGGAGAAAGAGAAAACAATATTGTAGGCAATAATGCCTATCATCAAGAGGACGAGGTACCTGAGATAGAATTAGGCCTTGGAAGGATAAGAAGGAATGATTTATTTAATGAAATATTTAACGTGTGATTTAAATAAAATGTAATAAAGATATTAAAAATACTTTTATTTTACTCATAGTGTAACAAAAAATTATTTTTGTATGTCTTAATCAGCCTTTATTTGTGTTAGGAACATTAAAAAAGTAAATAGAAAACAAAACAAACAACACATAATTAACTCTGAATACTTAAAAGCAAATAAACTTTTATAATTAGAAAACAAACACAGATTTTAGTTAAAAGAAAAGCTAAAGTTTTCCCAATAATTTGTCCATTTTTTCATTAAAAACTGCAAGAAGTTCTTGATGTCGCCTTTCCTTGTTTTTTTCTGCATTTTCAGTTTTTGTTTGAAGGTATGTAATTAATTCATCAACAGAACTTGCTTTTTTATCTTTGGATTTAATCGGGGCTTCTGCTTCATTGTCACAGTTCAAAATATTTTCTACGTGTTATATCTTGTTAATTTAATATTTAATGATACGCCTATGGCAGG
>CAJUYI010008026.1:0-11413 GCA_910591695.1 Galerucella pusilla
ATATTGTGGAGTCATTTAGAAACAGTTAGTTTCATTTATAACCATATGATGAGTAGATTCCACGAAGTGAGGGTTTATACAGTTTACTCAATTAACATTTTTTGTTCTACCCCCTTATGCCAACTGAAATCCATTAGTTACGCGACCCTTAATCGACAATTCTTGTTACAACGGATAAGGGCTTAACTATTGAATAGTGGTTTAACATAGTTTAACCAATGGTCAGTTACAACACACTAGTGGTGCGATTAAGGTTTCTGAAAATGATCTTTCTACTAGGATTATTTTCATAAAAATGAACCTATTGCTTGTCTAATATCCTAGCTACAATAATTATAGTTTCCAATATGTCTTACCAGAAGTTGGCGGGTTCCATATAATCAACTTGTTGCAACGATAAACTGGTTACCAGCACTTGACCCGACTTCGATTGCAAATCTATTCCGAAAGAACCAACTCCATAACAAATTATCGATATAAAAAGCACCAAAATTTGCACTGTCGTTACCCAATAGGTAAACATCGGTCTATGGTCCTCCATGTCGTCTAGTTGCTCTTGAATTTTTGCGTCTTGTGTTACGGACTTCCTGAAGGAATGCCTGAAAAAACGTTTAAGAATAATATATCTTCTTTTAATCACATCCTCTAAACAATTACCGCCACTTTGCGACCGTTGGAACCACTGGAATAAAACGATGATAGAATATTTTATTAGGCATTGAATTCCCTTTCAAATGATACTGAGTTTTTCAAAATGTACGAAGCGGAACAAAAGTTATACTTAACAGTTTTATTGAGTCAGCTTTCCCACTCTCCCCTACCAATTATTTTACAAGATAGAGGGAGAATAGTTTCTGAGATATAGCGAGTTACCCCTATTAATCAGACACCCAGTACAACCTGACATAACTTAAACTAATACAACTTTTGTTACTTCCAATACTGTTTGTGGTTTGAAAAATTAATTAAAAAGTAGGTACAGTTTTATATGTATCAGTTTTCCATTTTAATATTGTGTTGTTAATTATTATATAAATCCACACTGAACTAGTTTTACCGTGGAGAAATAATTAATCTTGTTTAACTTTCGAATACTTCCGGCTAATTTAATTAGGTCAGGAGGCATCATCATATTATAACTAAGAGGAAATTTTGGAGTGTTTTCTTTGGACAAGAATAAAGTTTGTTCTAACATTAATCATAGTTAAAATTAACATTAAGCTCCAACTCTTGTTTTGTACTGTCTAAAAAAGTGTTTAATTTTTATTTTTCAAATATTAACGTGATTTTCGTCTTTGTGACAATTTAGGAATTCATAAAATTATTTTGAACAATAACTGTCTGAATTGTTCATTCTTACACTTTGCTGATTTAAGGAGTTTATTGTTTATTTTAAATACTGGACTTTTTACTTGGTTTTACATTAGGAAATATACAGAGTGAATCAATGAAATTCGCAACATCCAACTATAACTTTTGATGAGCTGTTAATCTTAGTGGTTATAAAATGTCGGTGAAGGAACTATTTTTACTTATTGACATTATGTCAGTAGCGTACATACTTAAGTTATATTCAAATCGTCAATTGAAAAATATATATTAGCTTTTTTTATTGGACTTTTGGTTACTGTAAAAAGAATCCGACAAAACATGTGAAGGTGAATTTTATATCAGTTTCATTTATACGTGTGTTTGTTTGTAACGCAACCTTTAAACTTGATTTTTAGCCACTTTTAATGCTCATATTTATTTGAAATCTTGTATACTTCTCAAGGACCGATGATTATGCATTATAGGGGGTTCCATTTATAACGAAACCTTTAAATTCGCTTTAAGCGTTCAGATTAATAAAAAAAAATTTTTTTCACGATATCAAAATTGTTATAATTTCTTACTAGTTTTATTCCGGAAAGAAATGTGGTACAAAGCACCCCACGTTTTTGCCACAATGACATTAGCTTTCTCGTTAATGTTTTTATTCTTGAATTAAGAATAATTTTTTACTTTTTGGTTTTTTTTGTTTCATTTTTTTTTAAATAAAGTTATCTATTTTTGAACGTCCCTGTATACTCGCTAATAATTAACGTTTTATGAATTCCAAATTCTAGTAAAAGAAAATTAGTTGAGTGGTTGCCGTGTTTTAAAAATAGTAGTAGCAATATTTCCGTAGATGTTTAACAAAATACATTTATTTTGGATTAAAAAATACTCAAAAATGTGAAATTTTCATAAACTGACATTCGCATGGGAGCTGTAATCAAAGCATGCTTTCTAATTTCGTTTGAATTAACTAATTAAAAATAAGAGCATAAAGGTAAAGACAAGACATAGAATTTAGTTTATTAGGCATGATGGTAATATCAAATCATTGAAAAATATTTATTTAGCTACGACGCGACACATGCCCAATATTCATACATTACAACTAAAATTTGCAGTTCATAAAACGTCAAAATAATAAATAAGGGGACGTTCAAAAATCAAAAAAGGTAGAACGTGTCGCGGGACACAAGGTAGGAACTTTAGTTCCTTTTAAGCAAAAATTATGTAATACATCTGCTGACGTTATAGATAATCAATTTGCATATTCCTCGGTGGTCGAGTAGTAAGCAAACCAGACTCTCACGCGGTAGACCCGGGTTCGACTCCCCGTGAAGAAGTTTTTTTTTATTGTTAATTTTATTTTTAAATCATTATTCTGCTTGATATTAATAACGACAACAGGTAGACGTTTGAAATATTTAGCAGAATGTTCATCATTATAGATAATGGTACGGTACCCTTCATGAGGGAGTCCGACTGGCAGCATCTACTTATAACAGCATCGTATATTTTAAAAGGGAAACCGTAGCATTATACAAATTGGACATTTAAGAACTGTACGTTTACCACACAAAAATTAGTGGAAACATAAAATTGAATTGTTAAATATTCAATTTGAAGTTATATTACAGTTTATAAAAATTTTTATTTTCTAGATTTTTTCTTAAGTGGGTCGTAGAAAAAATATGCTGTTCGACTCGTGTGGATTGTCCATATCGCACTTGAACTATTTCTATCAAAATATGCCCTTTTACATTTAAAAACAACCTGCCAAATGACAAATCAATTTATCCATCCATTTTAAAGTTATCGAATTAAAACATTCAAGTTTTCAAAACTTCAACACCCTGTATTTCGAAAAGTGAATGTGGTAGACCCCTTAATCCTCATATCATTTTGTCCAATTTTACGAGAAGAATCTACATGCAAACGTAATTATCCTTAACGTTCGAGATGCTTATACCATTTTTTGCGCGATCGTATTGAAATAAATTCCGACTAAAATAATTTAAATTTCTTCGAAATGAACGAGATGTCAAAAGTGATATTTATACTTCTCGATCAGTTTAAAATATATTTTGCATTTTGGTGAAATTGTTTATTACTTTTCGACGTCTGAACGGTAAGTAAATCACTTACTGACGTGTTAAACTTAGAAACCAGTAAACACAACCCACCGTCCTGACAACCGATGCTGTAAATAAACAAAAAAGAACAATCGCGCAAAAAAAATTATGGAAATAATAGTAAAAATTTATCCGAACAAATTCAAGTAGATCACCAGCACTGCGAATACCAGCTTTGCATAGAATTTTAATATAGTATCGGTGGTTCAGTGGTAGAATGCTCGCCTTCCACGCGGGCAGCCCGGGTTCGATTCCCGGCCGGAGCATATGAATCGCTGCTTCGTAAACGAGAGAGAGACTCAGGAGAGAGCACACGCACTCAAGCAAGGCACATAACGAAGCGTAACGGTCAGATATTTTGCGTCGCGACCCCCGGTCGCTCAAACATAACCTGACGTAAAGAACTAAACTTCCAAAAAATCAATTTTTGATGACTTAAATCTCAGACTCCGGTACTCAAAATTTACCTTTAGGTGTTTCAAAGGATACCTACTACTTATAGTGTGAACCAAAAACCCAATTAAAAAATCGCTAATATTTTTATTTGAAAAATCGATGTTTTTGAAGCCTCGTAAAGAGGTACGCTACTGACGTATATCAAATGTTGCGATCTCAAGTGGGTCATAAATTTGAAAAAATTTGACATAGAAGTGCAAATTTTATTAATGGTAGTCGAATACCATATAAAAAAGCAGTTCAATTAATTCTCACAAAATTAATATATGATATATTGATTTAATTCATATGAATATGATTGATGACACTTCTGTCACGTATTGGTAACCGCCTGACATTTCTATCTATAATTGGTTAGTATTGTGAGAAGTGGGATTGCAGGAGTGAAATCATAAACATTAAGAGTATAGGAATTTCAATAAAATTGATGTAGTTGCCAATATTAACAGACTACATACCTAATTGATATGGAAATAAACAGAGCATTATATCTTTATATACAGTGCGTTTCAAGATAACGCATAAATTAATTATCAGCTAAATAAACAGTTAATGAATTTTTGAGATACTATATGGACGCGCAATGTATAGCATCTGTAAGCGCTATGTAAACTATTGTTTCTTGGGAATAGTATGTCGCCCGGAAGTAAATTTAATTGGTGTACAACTAAACTATGTTTCTCCATGTTTTACTTGTTACGACACCACTGTCGACATCCCGACAAAACAATATGTTGCATGCAAGTGTCGCATTCAGTTTAAATTCACGAAGCCGTTTGCGTAAATATAAACTTTACTATTTCAATCAACTACCTGAAAGTTAACAGAACAAAAGTAATACATTCGCTGTATACAATTTTGTTAAAACAACGATTGTCTTCAATTTATTTATTAAACTACAAAGAAAATAGTTATTTGGCTTTCTTTACTTTGTTGGAAATGAATTAATTTTAGCATTCGCATACCTACTACTTCTAAGAGTTTGCTTTGAAAACTTGTTTTTAATGCATGGTGAAGATAAATAATCTTTGCACGATGGATTCCTTGTAAAAAGGAAATTTCTTCTCTCATTTTTGTAGCCTCTACCGTCGTATTAGAACACATGAGAATATCGGGTTGAGGGGATGGGTTGTAGAAAAGGTAGAAGGAGGATTCTGAAAGGAACCTATACTGACCCAGTGTTAGCCTTTTGTTATTAAAAAAGCCCTTAAAAAGCTAATATCAGATAAGTCGTCTTGGGAACAGAGGCGGCGTAGTGTGGGCCACCACCCACGGCCTCGCGCCTCACAGCCAAGTTTCAAAAAGTATGGAAAATCCAAAAGTACACGCCACAAGGTTTTTCTTATAATAAATACATTGGAATTAATTTTCAACTTAAGCTACTCTTCGGCGCAAGAACTATTTTGTTAATGAATAAAAAACTGGGGCCAGTTCTACCACCTCTGGTTAAGAGTTATGGTTAGCAAGATCTGACAAAAGGTTTGCAGCAGAACAAAAAGAGCATATGTGGCTTATGAGCAGTGTCGGAGGACAGTGGGACGCAAATGGGGTCTGTCATCCCGTGTGGTCACCTGGATCTACACTGCAAAATAAGACCCGTGTTTACGTATGGAGCAATTGCATGGGGACCGAAGGTTCTACAAGCAACGGCCATCCAAAAATTATATCAAATACAGCGAATAGCTTGTTTAAACATCACAGGAGCCATGGGAACAACACCAACCGAGGCACTGGAACTATTTACTGGTCTGACCCCTCTGGACCTGTACGTCAAGGAGGTTGCGTTAATGGCCATGGTACGATTGCGCACGGCTGATGTAAACCCCGAGTTGGAATAAGCCAATTGAGGTTAAGACTATGGCAAGAAGCGCTTACTGCGCTACCTCTGCTGCAGGCAGCCAATGATTCAATTGAACCCAGGTTTGTGTTTAATAAACCATACAAAATACAAATAAAACAGAGCACAGAGCCAGATGCTGCAAATGCAATACGCATATATACAGATGGTCCAAAATGAAAGAAGGCTCAGGATGTGAAGTTTACTCGAGAGCACTAAGCCTAAGGATTAAGTGGGGAATGGGAAACAATACCAGCGTGGTTCAAACAGAACTGGCTGGTATCTCAATTGCCACAAAAGAACTAACCAGAAAAGGAATTTCTGGCAAAAACATAACAATCTGCACTGATAGTAGACAGGCCCTATTAGCCTTGAATAGACAACGTGTTATATCGAGGCTAGTACTAGAGTGCCACCAAGATTTAGCTGACGCCTCGGCAGATAACAATATTATCCTGAGGTGGGTTAAAGGACACGACAGGAGTAAAGGTAATCGCATTGCCGGCTGGACTAAAAATTTTAGGACCCAGTGACTCTTACGGCCTAACGATTTCGACAATTGCGGAACTAGCCAAACGTTACACCCATGCTCAATCCCTTAAGAGATGGGATGGAATCAAAGGATGCAGTCTTGCCAGGATCACCCTGGGCGACCCTGGGAAGCTGGCGCCGAAGAAATATTTGGCGATGACCAGGAAAAACGTACGTTTAACAGAGACTCATATCCATAGGCTAAAGTTCTTTGACCAAACAATAAAGTAACAAGTACTTTGAGTTCTTTTTGAGACAGTGACCACTGGTTAATTATATTTTGATGACCTCGCGAAATGTACCTTGCCTACATTAAGTTTAGGTCTTTTGTCGCCACTGCCTGGGAATTCAGTCCATAACTTAGAACTTTTGAGTGAAATGTTTCTCCAATATACTAAACTAAATACTAAACCTATTTTTGCAAAGTTGGAATTGTTGGAAAGAGTTCTTTTACACCTATGTAAATGTTATATACTCAACTCACCTGTGTAGGTAACGTGCAAGCTAGAGAGCGATATTTTTACCTTTAGTGGTGGAAAATTTTTGTTGAATTAACAATTTTTCTGGAACTCTGCTTTATTTCTCTTCAGATATTTCTACTCCAAATTTAATTATTTACCATACTTTCAGGAATCACATTTTAAATTCCTTATACATCCGTCTCAAACGAACTTACCCAAACATTCGACCGACCCATCCTATTCCGTACTGTCTTCGGTCTGAATTGTCCAGCACTCTATCTAATGTACCCGGTAGTATACGAGATCGTCCTATGCTGGGTCTGTTTTCTCCATGCCTTAAAACTACGTTTTCACGGTCTATCCTCCAGCTAGAGGCACTTGGTGGTTCTGCGTATCTTACCCTTTCAGCAGTTCGTTCCCTGCAATAAACATAAAGCGTTAATACTATATAGAAACATTGACGCCTGAATGGGCACATAAAAAAGATCAGAATAGTGGAGGAAGAAGAATGTAAATTCTGCGGCTTGGAAGAAGAAACCACCATCTACATACAGGCGCTTTGCGCAGAAATTCAGAATTCTATGGCAGAGCAAACAGGAAAAAGGAAATCATTAATGCAAATAGGGCTCACCATGCCAATAAAAAACTTTTAAAAAGCAAATTACTCTCAAGACAAACCAAAATCAATATTTATAAAGTGCTAATAAAACCCGTCATGTTGTATGCTGCTGAAACAATGACACTGACTAAAAAGGAAGAAGGAACAATATTGGGACCAATCAAATTGGGAGATAACGAGTACAGACAAAGAATGAACTATGAAATTGAGCAAGAACTGGAAGAAGACATAGTAAGGAAAATAAAAAGACAAAGAATGAAATGGCTGGGACACATATATAGAGCAGAAGAATAAGAAATAACACTGCAAATGACACAATGGGATCCTGGGGGAAGAAAACGTAGGGGTAGACCTAGAATAAAATGGCTGGAACAGGTGAAGGAAGATATGACAAGAGCCGGAATTGGAGGATGGAAGGACAAAGTTGAGGATAGGAAACTATGGAGAGCATTGACAGAGAAACGGGAAAAGGAAAAACGGGGATTGATCCACCCCAAAAAATGGATCTATAAAGCGTGAAGCGGCGAAACCCCAGCAGGGGTATCAAGCCATTATATATATATATATATATATATGGCAGAGCAACTAGGAGATTATCGGATAGAAGAGGGAAATTTACCTAAGTTGAAGCCTGCAGATATTCTAAAATTCCTCCAAGGACTAAAGGAGCTATCAGTCTCTAAGAATTTCCTCAGAAACTAAGTAGCTCTCAGTGAATCCCATACATACATACTATATATCAAAATATGATGATACCTGTAGGTTGGTGCTATTGCTTCGGCTTTATCAACCGTATCTCCACCTTCAGGTGTTCGTGGCGATGTAGGTACGGCAGGCTTTTCGAAGAAAGTCTGTTCTTCTGGAGAAGGTGTAGCAATAGGTGTATCAGGTGGAAAACTGCGGGAATGCGTTGATTGTTGGGATCTCGGCCTCGGTCTGTGTCTGGTAAGAGTCTGAAAAGAAAATAATCTATATATACCTGAATATAAAATATAATAATTAACTGAAATGGCAAATACAACAATACAATAGAAAAGATAACAGAGTCACGCCATTTTGTATTCATCTGTTCCATTAAATGGGGTTATCTGAAAATGTAGGTAGGTACATAAATTCAGTTTTATGTACTAATATTTTAATTCAAATATCAAATCAATATATGGGTAGAAGTAAAGCACTTGTCGGGTAAAAGTGAACACGTCTAATTTACCGACATATACGAGAAAATTGGATTTCAAGAAATTAATCTTTCAAGGAGTTGTCAAGCTTTATCCTTACAAATAAGATAGGATAAATGCAGAAGCGCGCCTGAAGGTTTTAACGATAGAAACATAAATGTTCAGTGGTACAGATTGGCAAAGTTCATGTTAGCCGCGTGTAACGTTATATTTGACCACTATCATTGGAATGTTTAAATATCTACCGGACACTGATATTGGTCAAATATTTCAATTCTTCTCTCCTATAGATAGAAATTAAGAACACACTATTAATATGTAAATTCTTTCTCGAAGCGGAGCATGTGAACAGGAAAGGAATATACAACGTATGTCGATTGCTCATCGCATAGTTCAATAATTTAATAGCCAGTAGTTAGAACAAGCTTTCTTTCTCCTGTGAACCAGGAACGAATAAGGTCAACAATTTTAAATTTATTTTGAGAGATTTACCTCAAACTTTTTCCTAAAGTGCATTCAAAGTGAATGATAAGTTGCATTTACGTATATGCTTTTCCTTTTGTGATTTCTGCTTTTATATTTTTTCCCTCCTAGTGATAAGCGCCAGGTACACAAAATTTTGCAATTTCAAATTTTAACTGTCAAATACGCCCTCTAGCGATGGACCTACAATTCTGAAAATAATTTCCAATCCTGAGATATGGCCGACGGCCGATCTTAGTTGGCCACCCGGTACTTTGTTTCCAAGATAAGAATGATGTAAGAACTAGCTTTTGCCCGTGATTTCGTCCGCGTAGAAGAAGAAAATGGTTCTAATAGGATTGTTAATTTGTTTTTTACGTTATTATAAATGCCAGGATTGCATTGAACCAAGTGCAAAACTAAAAGGAAGGAAAATATAGATCATATAACGAGAGATTGAAGGCAAAAATCCTTGTGGATCATGGATCTCAAGGTGTCGAATGAAATCTCGCTTTTGTCGAGAACAAGGAGGAATACTTACACTGTACTCTATGTCAGAATGTAATCCTCCTTGATTGGAGAATCTTCTCCACCTGGGCAAACCCATAGTGAAGGAGGAAATTATTTCTTTAAAATCACAACAGATCCTGTAGAAATAGAAATTTGGAGTGTGCTTCAACTGAGCACAATACACAGTGTCCACAGTGCTACATAGCCCCATCTAATTCATCTTTCTATAAAAAAGGCTAATTTAAAAAAATTGTATTTTCCAATTTCCTATTTTTGGGCGTCGAC
Organism: Galerucella pusilla; assembly: GCA_910591695.1. Lineage (NCBI taxonomy): Eukaryota > Metazoa > Arthropoda > Insecta > Coleoptera > Chrysomelidae > Galerucella > Galerucella pusilla. Next base: position 9,789 of record CAJUYI010008026.1, read on the forward strand.
GCAGCACTGTAGACTGTAGTGAATAATTACAGTGTAGAGTACTTAACCTCAATCGCAGAAATAGACCGACGTTGAATAACCGAATATCCGGTTTTAATTCTTTCTGACATTATATTGTCAGCAAAAATAACAACAATTCTTGATGATAGCTTTTTACTGTCATTAGAAAGGAGTAGTTAGTTTTTTAATTTGACTTTAAGTTTGACTGAGGACGTGAATCTTTTATTTAATCCCTAACTGTTCGGATATCCTCTTTCTACAGTTATCTCAGTTTTCCGCACTATGGTAATTTCCATTTCCACCTAACTTTTAAACTAGATGCAGTTCTTTCGATATAAAGCATTAGGAAACTTTTTATAGATCAACAACTTTAAGAAAATGGAGTTTTTTTCGTTCTAATGAAGTTTCAGATTTTCTTAAGATGCACATTTATTTTCCGTCTTTCAGTGGTATCCCTGCCGCAAATTAAAAATCACTGAAAAGGGTCGAATCGCCCCTTAGAGACACCGAGTCCATAGTCGAGACATATCTGGGCTAAGGAAATATATTGGCGTATAAATAAATCTACTTTTATTGTATTTCAACGTTTGTAACTTTTAGAAAGGCTACCGGAAATACACACAGATGAGTCCATAATTTTTGTACTCACAACGGCTGTTTGTGAAAACTAATACTCGCCTTAATGCTATTACTCGATTTGGGAGACTATCTATTAAATTATTGATGTTTGCAGTGTTTTATTACCAATTCAGTCTACTTTTTAAAGACCTACTTCAATTTGTATGCTTCCATTTAAAATTGTTACGAGATAACATATTATTTAAAAAAAAAATAAAACAGCGCCCTCTAGCATTTATGTTATTAATCAGATTGCTTCATATTTACAAATATCCGATTGTTCAACAAAAGCTCTTCCAAACATCAAGTTTATTAAAATCGGTCAAGCAGAACCGGAATTACAGGCGTTTTTTGGTAACTAGGTTCCCACTCTCCCCCACCTCTTATTTGAAGAGATAGACTTGAACTTGTCACATTAATAATATGCGGAATTTGTCGAGGAATCTTATTATAATATTTAATATGCTCCTTAATTGAATAAATTTTGAAAAATTTTGCATTTAAAATTTTTAACTGTCAAATACGCCCTCTATATACAATGTTGAAAATAATTTCCAGGCGTTTCTCGAGGCCACTTTAGTTGGCCACCCGGTACATTATTAAATTCTGGAGAAACATTGAAAAAACTCCACAAAGTAAAGAACTCCCAAGTAGATAAATCATTTAAAGACGGCAGTCATTCCACAAAAAATATATCTTATGTGCCTTTATGATATTTTTCTTACATTTACGAATGCGGACTTACATATTTTCCCAACGTTAATCACCTTCTTTCAAGGAACGTCTCTGATTGTCAAACTTCATTCTGACGAATAAACGACAACAGATTAGGGAAAGAACAAGAAATGGAAGGACAGACAGACAAAATGAAGAAATTAATATATTTGATAAGGATCCGAAGTTCTTAATGTATTGCTCGAGGCGTTACAATCTATGGCAAAATTTTAATGAACGTTTGGGGTAACATTCGGCATAATTTTACGAAAATTCTAGTATGAGGCCTGATA
>CAJUYI010008027.1:0-11410 GCA_910591695.1 Galerucella pusilla
TCTTTTATTATCAATTTTACGAAAAAAACTTATTCTTCATAAAAAGTACTGCATGCTCTAAAATCTAAAATACAATTATCAGATATTAATTTTTTTCAGTATTATACCAGGTTTCTCAAAAAATATGTACTTTACTCAAGAATAAAGTACCTTTAAATTTGACAATATCGAAAAATAGTATTAAAAGAAGTTGATCAGAATTGAAATATACGTTCAAATATACGGTTTTATCTATTTATATGAAAAAAATGTAAAAAAATATGTAATAAATGTATTTCTAGATACAATAACAATGCAAATTTTATTGAAGTTACGTGTAATATTCTGACAAACTAATGAATAGCTTCACAGATAGTTTCACAGTAACTATCAGAACGCGTTAGAATTTTACGCAAATGTGGTAGCGTTATTAAGAAAATAGAAACAATATTAAACAAGCACAAAACCTATTTTTTCAATGTAAATGGATGCAATTGCATATTTGAACGTAGTTTTCAGACCTGATAAAACTTTTTTCAATACTATTTTTCGATATTGTCAAATTTAAAGGTACTTTATTCTTGAGTGAAGCTCATATTTTTTGAGAAGCATCGTATAATACTAAAAAAATTGATATCTGATAATTGTATTTTAGAACATGCAGAACATTTTATATTTTGTAATTTGAGAAATGAAGACGTGAAAACGTGAAATAATTGTAAGTTTCTGCTTTGAACTACTGTAGATAACTCTTTATCAACGATTATTGTCTAAATGTAACTGTTTCTAATTAATCCCACTTTAATGAAAAAATATATAAAAATTCCAAATTATTGATAACTATTTCGATATTTTGAAATATTATCGACGCAGAATGACAGAAGTTACATTTGTTGTGATACCTATTTGATGTTTGATATTTTGGTTAGACCAAATACTGACCTATCGCTTGACTATATGAATCGAAAAAAGAAAAAAGATATGATATTACAATTATCAACGCTTAGTTGGATAATGAATATATTCAGCACTTATTGAAATAAAAAGCTCTTATTTACGATAAATATTATTAATGACAAACTACATAAAAATTAAGTGACATCAATCAAAAAAAAGTATATCTCATCTCTCTTGAAAAAAACTCTGTTGTTAATCAAATCGGTTTGGTGGCGCTGTTGAAGGTTTGTTTAAAAAGTCAAAAAAGCTTAAACATAGTCTTATGAGCCCTATGGGGATATCCTGAATACCTTTTTCCCATTTCAGTATAAATGTGCAAATATTGCATCAATTTTGAAGAAACATTTTTTCAATCATTTTACATTTTCTTTTCAAGGCCAAAATCCCAATTCCGGTTGAAATAAGATATAAACCAAACGATCTTTTTCTGTCGTCCCCGTAGACGGACCGGTAAAAATACTTGCACATCTGCCGACCCAGTTAATGGGATTTTCTTGTTCGACATAATGTTCGCTGTCCTCGAAGTATCAAAATCGTTTAAAACAATGGCCTCAGGACGAGAACAGTCCAAGTGGGTAGGTAACAAAAAACGGCGTGATACTTTTAAAATTTGATTTTGTGTAAGATATTACCTAAATATATAAATTGGAAAAAGGTTTGTTGTAGTTTTTTTTAAGGTTATCGCCATTGACATTCTTACAGATATTTTGTTTGATTGATTGTTGGGTATTATTCCTGCGAATCTGGGACAACAAATCAGATTATAGTATATAATATGGTATAATCTTCAAGAAAATATATGCCTTTTTGTACATGCAGCTTAGAATTATATCGCTCGCATTGTTTGAGCAGGGAGTTTAAATTAACTGTCTACTATAGTTAGTAGCTTGCGTTGTCCATAATAATTACGCTGTTTCGATTTGGAATTACCTTGTATTAGAACCAATCATTTTGCAGTGGTGTCCTCTTGGTGACCCAAATAAGAATCTTTCATGTTCTAACAGATAAAGTGACAGATAAAGTGACTTTGACATCCACACTTGTTCTTGTTTGATAGCGCTTTTGTTTTGCAGCTCAGTCAACCCAATCCCTTTCTGAAGTATTGTATTGTATATGTCGAGTCAGACTTCATCCAAGAAAATAATTGACCTTTCATGGACTTTATGAATATCCCAGTCGCCATCCCTGAGTTTTAATGGAGACCAGCCATTAAAACTTGTCTTTTGTTGATTGTTTCAGTCAAAAACTCATGACTGGAAACACTTTCATAACGTTGTCCTTTCTCACTAAGTCCTGAATTCATATTTTTAAGGTCTATCCAACGGTAATGCTGAAGTTTGTTAAAAATCAATTGCTCAGAATCTGATTGAAGGAATAAGTCCCAATAACAACGAATACTAGATTTGATTCTGGACAAATTTTAATCATGCAATGAACAACGTCAGAATTCAAATTTATTGATAACTTGATTGGGTCAGGAAGGAAACTTGGTGTGATACACTGACAGATCTAGATTGGTGTGAGACTGCCTTCAGAAACTCCTGGCAAACCACACTTAAGTATTGTAGGCAATGAAACGGCAGACACCCAAAGATGAGGTCTGGAACTGTATTCACTGGTTCTGAACCTTTGGAGTGCTAACGAACTAGTAAGCCTCAGCAGAAGCAGCAGATAAGGATACGAACAAGACATTTTGACAAAATAAAGACGTGAAAAGGGGTTATAGAATGAGAAATGATCATTAGAATATTGAAATAGTTCCAAAGGAAGGATTTCTCTAAGAAATGTCTAGTGAAAGGACTCTTAAGAGCTACTGGTCTGTGCACATAAACGCTACAAACAAAGAGCCTGAAGGCTCCGATTGGTGGAGCCCAACCAATCAATTAATGCTCGTTTTGAAAAATGCATAATGCTATGATTCGTAGTAAAACTGCAGTCGCACTATTTTCCATGACTAGCACAAACAAAGTAAAAAACATAACTATATAGGAAGCTTAAAGCTTACAAGTATGGCAATATATGAAGTCTTTATGGCATTACCTGTTCATTGCTACAAAACTTATCATTAAAATACTTTAAATTAACCCTTCTATTTCGAAACAGGTAGAATAACCAAATTTTACTTTAAGGGCCGTAAATTTACCTGCTTTTAAACTATGACACCCACTATTTCATTGTTTGTTTATGGCGGCCCTTGAATAATCTGTTTTAGTCACTTCATAGAAAGTATGATCACTCATAAATCTGGCAGATTAATGAATCTTCGTGACCCATGCAAAACCAATACAGGATGATCCATCCAAGTAATATTTAAATATCATCGCGAACATTAATATTTGCTATATTCTTTTGTTGGGCAGGTAGCTTCTCCCCGTATCAGGACGAGTTAAGAAATTAGGGTCTTGAAAAATTAAAAAATAAGTTATACCTAATAGTACCCAGCGACGTGGGCTGAGAATGAAATGAGTTTTTTGTAAATTTTGAATTTCATAATATGAGAGTGACTGAATGTTTCTCTTTTGGTTTATTTTATGCAAACAACGAACGGTATATGCCGAATTTTTTTATTTAAATATTGAATATAAAGAGTTAAACTTATATTTAGCCACACTTTTTTAAATTTATATTAAGTACGCTTATGGAATTTCGCCAATTGATAGATTTATTGCTACACCGGATTTATAAATAAAGTAAAGCCTGTATTTGTATGCTGTATTTTATCCTTTTCACCAGGCTGACGATGCTGTAGTAGGATTTTGCAAAAGTAAAATTGTCTTTTTGAATGATTTTAAAAAGCGGAAAATCCAATTCAGTCGCAATACTATTATGATTCATTGTTGATTTTGTGACTTGAATAATAATAAAGGAGCTATTTGGTATTTTCGTCTAGTGCTAGTGTAAAGAGCTTTTGGTTGTTTTGAATATTAACGAGTACGAATTGTGTGAATTTTAGAAATTGTGAAAACATAGTATTGCATTACGCATGCCCTGACCTTGAACAATTCAAATTTGATATACCGGATGTTTCCTAAGAGTAGTAGGAGTAGGTATGTAGTGCCTACCTGCTACTTTAAGGGCATACAACAAATGTTCTTGTACAGCTACATGTCATCGAGCGTTATCTCCAAATAAATGGAGCAAACATGCTCATCTACGATATTCTGGATATTCATAGATTTCCTATGGATAGGTACCAGCCCGATGCAAGCGTAGAACAAATTACTTCCAAGATCATTACTGACTCACCACCGAATGGGACTTTTTGCTTTTCTTGTGATTTTGTAGTCTCCTCTTAACATGTTCACGTCCAACTGAGATGACTTCAGACTTCCGAGCTTCATTCGAAAACAAAGCTATAGTCGGTTCGTTCTCATGAAAAACTGATCGAAATAATATCACATGATCATTAAATGACCCGTATTTCAATGCGAGTCGTTCAATACGCAGCCGACTTAGAATAGATAACGCGTGGTCTTTGTTTACAAGCGGTTTTTCTTGGTATACATTTTTGGCTCAAGTTTTTTTTCTGTACTACCTGAAATTCTTGGCACTATGTTTTATTAAAAATATAAATTTCTGAATTCTACAAAAAAAAATGATTTCCTAATAAAAATATTTCTATCCTCTCAATGGAGCTTAAGAAATCCTGTATTCGTTAATGAGATTGACATTGAAAAAGAAAAGAAGCATCAACAGTACAAAAAGGGTTAAAAAAAACACTTTAATACCAAAATGTAATTCTCTTATTTTTTTTTATTCTGTTATTTAACGTCGGTCTATTTCTGCGACTGAGGCTAATCACCGACGCCGGGAGCACTCTACCCCTAGCCGGAAATTTTGGCGAACCCACTAGTGTTCCAACGTGTGGTAGCGTTCTTTAACGAGCCCAACATCCATGGACTCGGGACCTCGGTTTTACGTCTCCTCCGAAAGACGGCATATCTACATTATACCTCGTGCTCATTGGTATAATGCCTGCGAGCTGTGATATGCTACTCACCCTAGTAGTCTTAAGTGCACCCTAGTAGTCTAAAGTGTTTCGCTGCAGGCTGTACGGGCCCTATACGATGGTTTTCCCTGTCATGGTAACCCATCCAAGTACTAACCATGTCCGACCTTGCTTGACTGTAATTATCGCATCAAACGCGTTCCATCACAGTGCTGGGTCGTCGCCCAAAAATGTAAATTAAATTAAGTCAATTAAAATAAAAAATGTTTTGCAAAAAATTCATATATTTAAAATAACAAAAGACAGTCCAAAAAGTTTCAGGATCTCTTACGATTAGTACAAGAAAATTTGAGCCAAAAAATTTTGTCAATCGTCAATTTTTTTTTATAATTCTAAACTATACAAATTTGAGGTTTGTCAATTTTTTTAGAGCTTTTTTTATAGCCGCAAGTATCTCCTCTGAAACTGACACTAAATACTTCTTCAATCATAATACCTAGTTTTCGAAATATTAAATTTTGCATAACTTTGATTTAACATTTTTTCCTTTCACAGAACTTCGCTATAGGATAAAATAAACCTTCTAGCCAAAATTTTTCCAAATCGAAGGAGTCGATTCCAACTATTGGTCATATTGTTTTCAATTAGAAACTATTGTTGTTTTCCATTATTCACGTTATTCGTTGTCAAATTATAATGTACCGTCAAAATTGGTGTCAATATGAAATATTTTGAAAATTTAAAGAATGTACAGAGTAACACTTTACTCTGTAATGGAATTGGTTGACATTGGAAATGGAGCACATTGTGACCCATGATTTATGAACGCATTTTGTGTAACTATTGTCAATGTGATGACCCATATTTTTAATCGCTTTGAAGGAAAAAGCCGCCCAATGGCGTGCATAAAATTGTTCTATAAATTCGAATATTGTGAAATAATGCTTTTCTTAATGTAATTCAAATTAATATAGTGGATTAAAATTAACCTGCATAAAATTTGTAATACAATTCAAGGTCATCACATTAACATTAGTTACACCATAACATAGCTGTCAAATTTTAATCAATTAATCAGACATCTCGTCGAACCATAAAATTTGTAAGTTTCGTTGTTGTTGTCCGTTTCCACAACTTCGTTTATGTTATTTCATTTTCCTCTGTGTTTTTATATCGACTACGATGAACCGAAGAAAATTTGTAACATTGGCAGCTGCATTAGGTGCAAAATATCATTTATTTGATGATATTGACGACGAAGAAATTTTGATAGTTTTTCTTGGAAAAAAAATTTGCGCCACAACGAATAGAAAATTATGTGGAGATCGTGTTGGAACGGTCCAACAAAACTTTAGGATAACTATTGAAAAATTCAGTGTATTGGTCTATATTATGGGATTAATCTTGAGTTTTTTTTTAAATTTTGTATTTGTATTTTCTTGTTTCTAGGTTACCGGTTACAAAAACTACGTCTTATTTCACATTTTTGAAGAGCGCAAACTCGATAAAATATTACCACGCTGCATACCGCAGTCTAGAAATGTGTACATTGGAAATGTCAAAGTATTTTTATGAACGCTAGGAAAGTAGTCACAGAGTAACAAATATTTCATTTATGAACGATGGTTGTCAAAAAATTGTCATAAATGTGTACTCTGTAACGTTTATGAACGCACTCCTGATTACAACAATTTCAAGTGTCATGCTGTACCTATCAAGAACACACAAAGATAACCAATCAAATAAATTCGGTCAATACTAAATTACACGAACCTATTTTCGTATTAACCGGGGCACTGACTAAATTCAGGTGTAGGTGATAGAACGACGAAAAGATTGACACTATCGAGGTCGATTCATTATGACTAGCGCACGATTTTCGACTGTAATTGAGTGAGAATTATTTTTTTCTCCACAATGGCAAGGAGATCGATCTAACTGTGAGTTTCTGGGTAAAAGATCTTGTGATAAAATTGTAGGTGAGGTTAGCAGGAACTAGATTAACCGTTCGCCTTTTTTCTGATAATTCTATTGAATTTGTGCAACACATCATCGTAAAGAGGTTGAACGCATTGTCTAGATGATAAATAAATGTTTGTTTGTTGACATCTCATGAATAAAAATAATTGGATTCGTATTGGTCACGCGTTAAATGTTACATTATATATTTCACTTCCAATACAGTGTCTCCATGAAGTAACACATATTTGCTGTGAAATTCGTATGGGGATTGAGGCTTCTTTTCTTTCTTACCACAGAATCTACATTCTTCTTCCTCCACTATTTTCAGCTGTCTCAGGTGTCCGCTCAGATTAATGTCCTGTTAGTATCTCTGTTGAAACTCTAAGTGCAGTTTTACTTTGACTTATGCATTCATTTGATTTGAACGGCTTGAAGTCACCCATCAGAGTATTTGATTGTCTAGTCTCTACTAGATCTTCCCAATAGTCAGATCTACTCTTTTCTTCGGATTTGCCAATTTCTTCCAATATTTCAATGGAACTGATACCGCTAAGGAGTTCCGACTCCAAAACGGGTGTTTCAGTGCTTCTCTTTACTAGTTCATCCGCTATTTCATTTCCTTCTATTCCAGTGTGTCCTGGAATTCATAGTAAGGTGACTATATTGTTCTCGTTTAGTTCATTGAGTTTGTCTAGTCAATCTCACACTATTTTGGAACTGATTGAACAAGAGCTCAGTCCTTTAATGGCTGCTTGACTATCCGACATTATGATAATCTTTTGCCTTCTATATCCTTCTTCAATATTTATCTGAGCACACTTTCTTATGGCGTGGAATCAATTTAAAACAACCAAATTGAAAATCTAAAATCTATCCAAATAATTGTTTACATGTTTACAAACTCCGAGTACCACAGATCACCTGTTCCTAGATAACAGTACAGACGCAGCTGAAAGAAAGAATCCAGAACGCACACCTGATTGTCCGTTGAAACAAACTTAATAATTTAATAACGTTCCTGCGCAGTCAATGAAACATCAATAACAATAAAGTGAAATGTGTTCTTATAATCTAACTTTACTCATATTATCGAATATATTGTTAAATTATATGATACGCTACATATTACAATGCTGCCACATTTCGATATCATTGACCTGGATGTCTTAGTGAAGGTCGTTAAATGTTGGTTAAATAATTTGTGGTCTGAATATGTTTATTGCATTACACTACTTATGAATTAGTTATAAGAATGATGTGAAAGTTTTTTCTAAACAACAATAATCAGAGCTCGATCGAGGATATGCATATACGGGGTGATCATTTGTATTCCGACACATTTGATGAGTCCATAGCTTGGAAAGTGATTAAGATATCGAGAAGCTGAACATCTCCACTAATTAAAATTTTTTTGACGCTGTTGCCAATTTAGCATTTTTTTCACTAGACTCTAGGAAAAACTTGGGTTTTCTGGAGATCAATAACTTGAACACATTAGTGAAGCACCCTGTATGTTTTTATACAGATAGGCTGAGCTGAAGCTTCTACTTTTTAAAAATATTTCGTAATTACATTTTATTAAATCACTTGTTGGCAGATAAAGAAATTTTGAATGTTAATAACAATACCGTTTCCGTAAGAAAAATAGCCGGATAGTTAGAGAAATGTCATACGGTAAGGTACATAAACTATTGAGAATTTTAAATATGAAGGCATATAAAATACAGACTTTCCAAAAAATTGTTCCAGAGGCATACAACAAACGTCAAGAAAAATGTTATAGTCCTTTACCACAAAGTTTAATGGAACTTAAACAAAACATAAGAAACGTAATAGATAAGGTTCAACCACAAATGTTCAGAGACCATTTTTTGAATCTTCTATTACTCTTGCATAAATGTTTTAACAAAAACGTTGGGCATATTCAACAGCTTTTGTACTGAAGTATTTATGTAGGTTAATTAGGCACATACATATAATTTTGTACTTATTTAAGATATTCTCTTAATGTCATTGCTATGGTTGTTTCCAATATATTATTCTTCTTTTTGACCTGTTTTTAACAACAATAATTCAATCCATATAATGATCTCCAAATAACCCAAGTTTTTCCTGGAGTCTATAATAATAATAATAATAATGTTTATTCGCATAAATTACATACAAAATATAAACTTTTAAGAAAAATCAGTACAAATAAACAGGTGTACCACGAAGTACGACAAAGATACTTGTGTGTGGTATAACACAAAAAATACTAGAATAATAATTATCGGATACATACAACAATTTGTTTAAAATTTACCCTAATGCTAAATAAAATCATATATTAGGTTTTTTTTTTAATTTTTTATTTTTTTTTAATATTTTTAATACAAATACATAATAATAACAATAACTGGATCATTGAATCAGTTCCTCTACAAAATTTCTGGACATATCAAATACAAATTGTTTTACTTTTTTTTTGTATAGAGACTCTCTAGTTTCATTCCTAATATCAAGTGGAAGTGAATTTTAAATTTTAGGACCCAAATATGAGTAGCTTTTTTGACCGACACTTTTTTGCATGTGGGGAGTCTAGGGAAAAAATACTGAATTGGCAACAGCGTGAAACATTTTATTTCCTGAATCTGGTCACTCAAAACCGCTTCTCGATATCTTAATAGGTTTCCAAGTTATGGGCATTTCAAATGTGTCGGAATTCAAATAATGATCACCCAGTATAACATTTTGACATTATTTGATTACATAATGCTCAGTTATGATTACCTTTCTCAAACTTAGAATACAGTTCAACCGAGTATAATTATTTAAATATTGGATATGAATATAAAATTAAATTATATTGTTTATGATGGCCAGCTGTTGTTATGAGTAAATCATCTGAACAATCAGTTATAATTATTAATACTTGTATAAAATGTGCAATTTCTTAAATTATATGATTACATTTATTTTGTTTTAGCAAAAAGTTTATTTGAACTTCCAATAAAATACCATTCAACTAATGATTTTTTTTTTATTAAAATTAACGTGTCTCGGCAACTGGTGGCCACTGACACGGGATCTGTTGTACGTACAATTAATTACATTTTAGAAATTAATTTAAATTAACCCTTTAACGCTCTCTGGTATGACTCCTATACCAGCAAATTATAGGAGAGTTCCAAATAACCTGTTACTTCATTTACTTCAAAATACTCTATATTTAGTTAATTGGTCCCATCTCTTTCATAGAAAAAAGTGTTTGCTGACATAAATTTGGTTTGAGCCTGATATTTGCAGATACTGGTATTACACTTGTACCATTTGGGCATTCAGCAGAAGTTTTTGTTTGCTAAACACACAGTTCAATAGTTTTTTTGTTATATTGTTTTTTTAGCATAAGTATATCAATTAAAAACATGTCAGTATTTTAGTATAATATCTATTTATTCCATATTTATTGTTATTGAATGTTAATTACTTCAAATAATACCTATTATTGCTACAATTGTTTTAGAAAATGAAGATAATGATTTCTTGCCAAAAAAAGTACCTTTATGATAATGCAAAAATCTTTGATACTTTTACAAAAATATTAACTTTTCATGGGAGGATTTTGTTACTTATGCATTTATTCACAACTATTCTCAGTTTCAAGCCCAAATCATCTTGCGCCGGGAAAATATTTTGATTTATACAAGGTGATGTTATGAAATTCAGCAATTTACAGTTAGTTCTTTCATAAAGAATTCGTTATTTTTATTTTTGAGCTGTTTTGCTGTACACTAATTTTTTATGAAATATAAAAAATACAGAAAGAGGAATTCTAAAGAGTATGTCTTGTTTATTGGAATGAATATGGATTCCAATAGCCGATATTGGAAGCAACCCCTTAGTGAGGCGCAATTATCTGCTGAGGCTGAGTTGCTTGATTTAGAACTTACTGAAGAGCAAGCCGAAAACTCTGATGTAAATGGGGATTCAGATGCAGAAGATAATTTACTTGGTGAACCTGGAACTCCAGGTTCTACAAGGGCATCTTTTTCATCCGGAAGTCCTTCTGGATCAGTAACTTGTTCATCAGGACTCTCGACACCAACACCCCAATCTTCAAGGAAAAGGGAAAAATGAGATCGATATGTTTTATTGCCATCTATAATTCATGAAGAAAACCTATGAATCATAAACTAGTAGATCTGCTGATTTTGAACTTTACTGATAGACAAAAGCCAGGTCCCCCTCAGGTCCTTGGCGCATTTGAAAACATTAGTCATTCACCACAAAAAACCACTTCGCGGAGGTTCCAAACGAGGATTACAAAAAAGAAGCAACGTTATGTGTATAGGCTGTGAAGTGGCATTATGTATAGAGTGCTTTGTACCCTATCATACAAATAAAGTTTGATTTATCTTATGTAATATCTACATTTTTTATCGAAAAAAGTATTTTATTTTTCGTGCAAATTGTGTATTTAGATATAATCTATGTATACATTCCAATAATTACCTTCCAAATGCACGTCATTATATTTTTTTTTTCGGTGGTACATGGGGTTTACCAGAGAACATTTATAAC
>CAJUYI010008028.1:0-11410 GCA_910591695.1 Galerucella pusilla
TGCTTAAGCAAATAAAAAAGTAATCAAGGGAGATAAACAGGTGCTTCCAACTTTTTTAATTGCATGGACAAACTGTACCCATGACTATGGCAATATAATTAATAAAATATAGATATATAGTTTGAACTGTTCAATATTTCATGTTTGGAGCTGGTAATGTAAGGTGCGTACTTTGCTGAGGTGTGATTTTATTAAAAATTACATTCAAATAAAACTAATAAAAAGCAATTGTGCAATATTTTGGAGGTGCTCAAAAATCGGACGCCAATAAAAAACGTTTACTGTGGGTCAGTGGGTCCAAAACTATCAATGACTTAACATCAATATCAAGAATCATGTTCAGAAAATAATTACTGATTTCTGAAAATAAACGCCAGAAATTGTAGTTTATGTGTGGAATTCACTATCGCTGGTATAAGTTTGGCAAGTTTATCTGAAGCTATGCGGCATCGGTGGGAGGCGAGGCTAGCCTATCTGTCAAACGTACAAATGGCGTACGGTACCTATTTTACCAAGTAAAACTGAAAATACAAAGGTAACTGACAATACCAACGCCACTGGATAAATCAATATCAGTCAATTGACAAAGTGAGGGGGAAGATCTCACGCACGCGCTTGCCAATAAGAAGTCAGCTGGTCTATACAAATCACCAATTATGTCATTCGGAGGGTGTGGCCATAACAAATTTGGAAAAGTGTTCATTTTAAATATTCATAAATTGAAAAATTATGTCAATAGAATAAATCCAAGGAAACAAGCACATGATAAAATTAACGTTCAATCATATTTTCAATATTGTTAATAATAAAAAGACCCTTTTCTAATTATTATCACTACATAGTTAGCACTTCAGGTTTTTCATAGTTGAAAGTGGCAATGTCGAATGTTTTCGACTGCATTCCTTTCACGGCTTCAGATAAACTTGCCAAAGTATATTATGTATGTATGTATTTTGGGGTGACATTCACTGAGACCTGAAAGATCTATTGTGCCCCCTAGTTTCTGAGGGGAATCTCAGAAACTAGTAGCTCCTTTAGTGCTATTTCCCGGAGGAATTTTACGATAGCAGGAAGCAGGCTTCAATTTAGGTAAATGTTCCTATTCAGTAATCTACCAGGTGCTGCTAGGATTCTGAAGTGCTGTGCAATTAGAAAGTTTGTGGATGGAGATTTCTTCTTCCTCTACCATTTTGTACTTTTTCAGGTGCCCAATCAGAAGACAATGTTCCATTAGGATTCCTGTTAAAACTCTTAGCGCAAGTAGCTTGCATCTTTTTTAGTGCTTTCAGTAATCTTCCCTATTAATTACCAAAGGCCTAGAAAAAAAGTGGCCCATCCCTTTTGTGTCAACAGAAAGTAAAATAATCATCCATCGACGAGATCACCGCACAGCTAGAGCAAGTAGAGGCTGATCGGAAGGAGGGGTGCTACCACCTCTTCTGTTGACTACCCTAAAAGATGAATATTGAAAAGAATAATATCCCAAGGCATGCATCTCTGAGGGTATGCCAACGATCTTGCGTTTATTTTCAATTTGTGCCAAGAGAAAGAATTAACTGAAAACCCTCTTAAGAGGATTGAAGTCACCAGTTCTTAATCCAATCCCGATAAAATACTTGGAAGCGATATTTGACAAATTCACATACAATCAAAAAATACAACATAAAAGTGATAATGTCCTCAACCATGGGCGTGCCCACAGGGGGGCAGGGTGGTTCATGGCCTACTCTAATCGGTCCACCCCAATTCCTCAAAATATTCAAACTTCAACGTTTTTTCAATGATACGAGGAAGCAGTTTCTTATTCTTAAGATGAATTACGAGAAATTGAAGGGCGCAATATGCAAAAGAAATGTTTAGGCGGGCACAGCTCTTTGTTTTTCCATCAAAAGATTCCACTTTGATATTTGCCCCCCCCCCCTAATATTAAAATCTGCGCACGCCCATCTCCTCAACTTGTGCAAAAGAAAAAAAAACTAAAACTGAACATATGATTACACACCAGGGTCATCAGATCCATGATACCATATCATTCGGTGGTATGGTTAGTGATGAGCAAAATTGGTATTGGTCTTGCTGTCTTGGTCTTGGTCTTGCGAAAAAGCAAGACCAAGACCGAGACCAAAACCATTTTTCGACTCGCAAGACCAAGACCAAGACAGAATGAACAAGAACAAGACTAATACCAAGACCGACTATGCAAGACCAAGACTAAATACGCAAGACTCAACCAAACATTTTTTTTCACTGTAACTATATGAGATAAAATATTTGTAACATCGTCAACATAAGCTTTTCTCGTTTAAACATCGAGTCAGCTCGATGGTTGTTATGTATTAATTCATGGGCATTCATAAGAAATCAATAAAAATAACTTAATAATGAGCTAATAGAATATTTTCAAAGTGCAATAAAATAAAGTATTTTACAAAATAATGATTGATTTTAAACGATCTATTCACAATCCATCTTTGAATAACAATAAGAAATAATGTCTTAATGGACTTTTTTTAATTCAAAGATAGTAAATTTGGGTTTAAAAATGTTTGTTGCATAAAAATAAAATGTTTTGAAAGATGTTCGTTAAGAAATTATAGCAAGACCAAGACTAAAACCAAGACCGAGACCGAGACCAGACAGATTTGAACAAGACCAAGACTGAGACTGTTCGAGTCTTGGTCTTGGTCTTGCTTTGCTCATCACTAGGTATGGTGGCCAATAACTTGACAGGCTGGGGCGATCCAAAAGCATAGTGGCACATATTATGTGGATCACCCCAGCCTGTCAAGTTATTGGCCACCATACCTAGTGATGAGCAAAGCAAAACCAAGACCAAGACTCGAACAGTCTCAGTCTTGGTCTTGTTCAAATCTGTCTGGTCTTGGTCTTGGTCTTGGTCTTGGTCTTGGTTTATTGACCAGATGGTAAGCGCCCATAATCAGACTACACGGGAAGATGAATAACGAGCTGTAGTAAGAGTTGAAAAGCGATCTACATTTTTCTTTCTACCCTAATTACGCTAATCCGTGTACGGATTTGGCGATATTCGGAAAAAAATCGGATGAAATTGAGTACTTGTATTCTTGAATCCAGTATGCGATTCATATTATACGAATTTGACATCGATTGGGTCAAGCTAGTCGAATTTGATTTACCGTATACGAGTTGGAATATTCTAAAACCTCTGTTCTAACCACACTTTCACAGAGTTTTGTTTATTTACAATATTTTTACATGCTTTCTTTTATATACTTTTGAGTTTTGGTAGGCATATACACTTGTGAGAAGTAAACAAATCCGTTTGTTTATTGCTATTTGGAGAATTTGGCCCCTTTGGGGGAGATTGGAGCATTGGAAGAAGCCCAAATTAAAGGCAATAATCGTCGTATAGTCTTTCAGCATAGGAAAGCTTTTCAAGGACTTAGGACAATTTATTTAAATTTATCAGTTATCAAAACCTTTGGCAATAAGAGAATATGCTAAGAAAATTATCCGCTGGAAAAAAAGATAGAAAAAAGACGAAAAGGAAAGTTCTTAAACGGTTTATTTGAATAAAACATCCGTAAACGGGAATTCTTTCGTATAAAATTAAAGAGTTGAAATTGACGTTCATATTTGAAAATTTTGTATGCTACTGACATCCGTATAAGTTCAAGAAGTGAGAGCATGGTCTCTAAAAGGATGCTCTAGCCTATCTCTGTCTTCGCTAGTTCATCTGCTATTTCACAATCTTATATGTCAATTTGTTGTGGAACGCACTAACGCACAGTATGATGACGAAAAGTTTATTAACCTGATGAATATAAGTGAAAACACAGACTTCATAACTGACAAAACCACTCATATGTAATCTCATTGTTTCAGATATCATCAAAGTCACATTACAAAAGCGGAAGACGTCGACAACAACAGCTATCTTAATAACGTAGAAAGCAGTGAATCTTTCACCCTATCGAAAGAAAACAGGAAGACACCCGAACTATTAACGAACAACGTAAACAACATGCTGATAGAAGATAGATTAGACCAATTAGAAACCATCCTACCTTATTATACTCGAAGGAGAACATACGAAACGTCGACGATAACAGTGACGAAAGTTTTAAGTAATCGCAGGACTATGGCTACTTTGATAGCGAAAAATTGTATTCCCTACGGATTCGAATTATGTGATACCACCACGAGGAAGAGACAATCGAAAGTCGCTAGGCCGAGTAACGATTCGGTCGAAGAGAGATTTTTTTTCGGATAAATTTAGATAATTGAATAATTTTTATTTATTGTTAGTTTTTATTGTGGAATATCATATTTACAATTGTGAAATATTTTTTATTTTCATGAAGAACTTCTCATACGTATTATGGATTTAGGCAACTCGATTTTTTTTTCAAGTTTAAGTATGGTATTTTGGAGGTCAAAATAAGCATTCTCTTCCATCGCACCGACCTTGTTATGAAGCTATACGGCCACTTTTTAAAGAAGAGAACCACTTACATATCATTCCATGGGATCGGAGCCCATTCAGGATAATATTCACGTAGCTTTTCTTCTGTTCCTTCACATGTTTTTTCACGTGAATAATAATGTTTTTTTGCGCGATTGATCTTTTTTGTTTGTTTACAGCATCGGTTGTCAGGTTGGTAGGTTGTGTTTACTGGTTTCTAAGTCTAACACGTCGGTAAGTGATTTACTTACCGTTCAGACGTCGGTTAGTAAACTACGTCTTAGCCCTACATACATTTAAGTGATCCTAAATAATATATTACTTCATTCATTACACAAAAGAAACAAAGAAAATAAGAAGATTTAAATTTTTCAATGAACAGAATCGAACAGAACAATATAAAAAGTAATAAATAGCATGAAAACAATTTCACCAAAATGCAAATTATATTTTAAACTGATCGAGAAGTATAAATGTCACTTTTGACATTTCGTTGATTTCGAAGAAATTTGAATTATTAAATATTTCAATACGATCGCGCAAAAAATGGTATAAGCATTTCGAACGTTAAGGGTAATACCGGTCTCCAGCAAAATTGGATATCACAAACATTGCTGTCGACCGGTAAACAATCCTTACCGTTCTTGATACTTAATATACTATAATTGACACTCGAAATTCTTCTCTCTCCATATTTACTTAACAACGAAAAAAAAGTATCAAAACTAATCTATATCAGTCAAATGTATGTACAATTTTGACAGATCACATCAGAAACATAGCGGAAACTAAAAAGGCACGTTTTTTTCACATCATTTATTCACCATTGGTTGAATGACGTTAGTCTTCGCTGCAACGACATGTTAGATTCATCAATGGCACATAAAAAAACGCAGTTGTTGTTGTTTAAATCATCTGACAATCTATTTCTAAGTTGATTGTTGTTGTTATCAGCAAAAATTTACGAAATGAATGAAGATACTATGAAAAGTATTGTAGTTATTTCAGCCTCTAGATCTCGGAGAAGCAGTTCATCTGATATTTCCACTTGAAATTTTTCCAATTTCTGAAGCTGTTAATAGCACCGTCAATACCTTGTTACCACATTTAAAATTTATTTCTATTAATTCGTCCATTCCTTTGACTGCTTCAAAAAATCGTTTGCTTTTTGAGGTTAAGCTGTCATTTTAGAAACCACCATTTTATCCACCACCTCGATACAACGGTGGAGCGGTTTGCAATTTCGGTTGATGCAATAGTAATAAATGAACGCGTCACTTCTTCAATCTAAAATCCATCAGTGAATATAAAAACGCAGCTGGTCGACTGGTGGATCTACCGATGAATAAAAGAACATGCCTATAATATAATCACCGTATCGACTAGCGATAGTGTTGCCAATCTCTGAAAAGTCACTATTTCGTCAAACCGCCCTCGTAGGTTCCATGTCAAACCGCCCTCGTAGGTTCCATAAAAGTGATATTATTTTCTTTTCTAGTTTGTACAGAGTAATTTTTCAACGAACTGATATATGATGTCATATTAGATATGGGTATGGTCATTAAAATACTTACATGTTGACTTGAAGAAAACTTTTTCAAAAACTCATCATCCTCAGCTGCTTGCCTTAGTTTCATTAAATACGCCAACAGTTATTTTTTAGTTGGTGTTCCCAATTTATCACACCCCTCTACTGGCTAGCAATAATTGAAAAGTTCTTTTCAATGGCACGGAGTATCTGCTTTTAAAATTAATAATGAGATTTTTTTCAAGTCATAATGTATGTCTCGCAACAACCATATCATATATCATGAAGTTTCCGATCGTTGAATCACCTTGTACATGATGGAAAAGAAAATAAAATCACTTTCATGACATATATGTATATTTTTTTAATAGGTATATATGTTTTTATTCCGAAGAAATGCTAGAACTTATTAGCCAAGGTTAAATTACAATATTTTCTAATAATAATTTGGGGAAAAAAAACGTTTGAAAATCATTGGCCTATTTTTTTAATATCACTCTGTATGGTTACAAGATCGATCCAGTGGAAGAAAATGCTTATTTGGAACAAAATAGCGTACTAAAATTGTTGGTTGTTGGTGCAAGAGCGTTTCCAAGTGCTGAAAAACATTTTAATTGCAAGCATCTATCATGTAAATATTTTTTCACGTTTGTGTTAATTTTATATTGTTAATGACAGTATTCATGACGTGCGGTATAGGCTAGCAAATTTGAACAAAAATATTGGGATTCATTGAAAAGGTCCGGTATTTATAAATTATAGGTATGTTGCAGTAGTCGTAGTATAAACACAGGTTTGTAGAATCCGAGACCATGTTATAATTGTTTAAGTTTTAAATCGGTATTTCCAAGCATTAGAAGAAAAAATTATGAAAATTCCAAATAGCGAAATATTCCCAAATATACCCCTTCGCTCAAAATTCACAACAAAAAATTCGATTTTATATCATTATTTTTCAACCATTAATTATTGTTGTGACATTTTAGGAGAAACAAATATTTCTGCAAAACTCACTATAATTTTCATCATCTGAAGAGCTATCTAGGATAACAATAAAAAAAATTATGAACCACTAATAGAGAAATTCAACCTCTCAGTTGACTTATAGAAGAGGCAATAATTATCAACTTCATATCTAGTAGTGAAAAGAAGATGTTTCTAACTGGTTTTACAAACACTGTGGTATCAATAATTTTCAAATATACTACATATATTCCAAATATTGTCGCTGAATAATTTTATCAATCAAAATTAAGGTGGAGTTATTTACAAATGGCTACAGTGAATAAAACATTTCTTGAGAGAGATTATTTTCCAGTTTAATTTAAACAAAACGATATAACTGTTAATAGTGTTGTCGTGGTTCATATAGGAAAGTGTAGGTACGCTTGGTGATTTTATTCACTGGAACTGCCTACCGTATAAACAAACTAATTTATTTAAAACAACATATTGTTATTTTTGTATGAATAAATAAGACATATTGTGAAACAGAATTACACGCATGTTGAGTTTTGAAATAATCCACATTATATCATCCAGCATAAATAATACACTTTGGGTGGTATGACTTAAAATGAGCATTCAGTTCAATTTTGGAGGAAATATTCCTGGTGGTATAAATAAAAACAAGAAACAGATACTCCGCTTGAGTAGGTACTTTTATGTACAGTTTGTTGTGAGAATATTCTCATTTTAGAATTGAATAAAAATGTGATCTCACAGTGATCACAGTGAAACACATCTTACTGAAATGTTCAATGTATGAACCGGTGTGAAGACAGCGGCCAAAGATAGCGGCCAATATTTCCGAACTCACCCGAACGCGGGAAACAGTGGCGTACCAAAATTTTTTTTGACTTATATGAAATATCAATTGTTTCATTGAAAATATGTCTTTTTCAATCATTGAGACATAAAGGGGTGAGAAATCGAGAGGAACATATTACATTTCAATAAAAATATGATGTATAAAAACGTGTTACGGGCGTATTTTTCAATTATTTTTCAATGTGAGGGTTGCTGAATGCACCCCCTGGTTCCCTCGGGAAGTCGAATTTGTTCATCGGGAAGTGAACGACAAGTGATTTGCAGCATTTTGTCAAAATTTGTTTATGCCCCGACGACGATTTCACACAGAAATCGAATTTTCAATGTGAGGGTTGCTAAATCCACCCCCTGGTTTTTTCGAGAAGTCGAATTGGTTTATCGGGGAGTAGAGGACAAGTGATTTGCAACATTTTGTCAAAATTTGTTTATGCTCCGACGACGATTTCACACAGAAATCGAATATTCAATGTGAGGGTTGCTAAATGCACCCCCTGGTTCCCTCGGAAGTCGAATTTGTTTATCGGGGAGTAAAGGACAAGTGATTTGCAACATTTTGTCAAAATTTGTTTATGCTCCAACGACGATTTCACACAGAAATCGAATTTTCAATGTGAGGGTTGCTAAATGCACCCCCTGGTTTTTTCGAGAAGTCGAATTTGTTTATCGGGGAGTAGATGACAAGTGATTTGCAACATTTTGTCAAAATTTGATTATGCTCCGACGACGATTTCACACATAATTGTAATATTTAATATAAGGGTTGCTAAATGCACCCCGATTTTTTTATTAAGGAGTAAAGGTAAAATATTTGGTAACATTTTGTCATAATTTTAATATGTTCCGACAAAGATTACACGAAGCATTCGAATTTTTAATAAAATAATTGCAAAATACGCCCCTAACACGTTTTTATACATCATATTTTTATTGAAATGTAATATGTTCCTCTCGATTTCTTACCCCTCATGTCTCAATGATTGAAAAAGACATATTTTCAATTAAAACAATTGATATTTCATATAAGTCAAAAAAAAGTTTTGGTACGCCACTGTTTCCCGCGTTCGGGTGAGTTCGGAAATATTGGCCGCTATCTTTGGCCGCTGTCTTCACACCGGTAATGTATGACACAGCAAGAAAAACTTACAAATTAAGTTCCAACCTAAAAAGTATACTTTCATCAAATGAAAATGAAGTTCTTGGCTATCTAAAAGACATTAAACTAAAATCAAAAATTTAGAAAAAACTTCTATAATTATTTATACCTTTTATTCTTATACAATGAAATTGTAAAATTGTAACTATTACTATAAAATTGTATTGTCTCCCCCGCTAATAACTTATAGAAGTTGATGCGGGGTAAATAAATGTTTTTTGAAATGAAAAAAAAATGTGATCTGTAGGATGAGAGTTCGGCTTGTATGTATGTATTTTGGGGTGATATTCACTGAGACCTAAAAGATCTACTTATTGTGCTTAGTTTGCGTTCAAAAAATATTATAAACCTATTAGACTATGAGCCCATGGGGAAAAAAGTGTCGTTATTTGAAACAGCAGCAAACCCATTCTGAACGATAGTTTATCATGCCACCATCGGTTCCAGCACTATGGCGTACATTTTCTCTTGTGCAGAAAAGCGCAGTGGAAAACTGAACATTTTATTTTCCACCCCCTGAAACCGTGATATGAAACTGTACGCCGTTTATTACATTTGATAGTAGAATCATAGGAGATCGGTCCAGACTAAATGAGGTTCAAAAATAAACGTTCGTAAAATCGAAGAACATTTTTAAAAACTCTTATTTTGTACCCCCTAAAAAGATGATTTCAAACTGTACGGCATTGATTTCTGTAGATTATACAACATATAAATAAAGATTTGACAAAAGTGCCCAACAAAAAAAGCTGTGTGAAAAGCCGTGGGAAATTGTTTCTTTTCCGAGATTTTCCTACTTAAAAAGGTCATCTGAAACTTTACGGCATCTAGTGCAATAGGATTCACACTATTATTTTTGTACGACATTATTTTTTATATTATTTTATTCTAAAAGGAACCTATTACACTAGATACCGTACAGTTTCAGATGCCTTTTTTGAGTAGGAAAATCTCGGAAAAGAAACAATTTCCTTCTGTCAAATCTTTATTATATTTGTTTAATCTACAGAAACCAATGCCGTACAGTTTGAAATCACCTTTTTAGAGGGTAGAGAATAAGAGTTTCTAAAAATTTCCCAAGATTTTCCGTACGATTATTTTTGAACGTCATTGAGTCTGGACCGATCTCCTATGATTCTACTATCAAATGTTACAAACGGTGTACAGCTTCATATCACGGTTTCAGAGGGAGAAGAATAAAATGTTAAGTTTTCCACTGCGCTTTTTTGCACAAGAGAAAATGAACGCCTTAGTACTGGAACCGATGGTGGCTTGATAAACTATCGTTCTGAATGGGTTTGCTGCTGTTTCAAATCACGACACTTTTTCCCCATGGGCTCATAGTCTATATATAAAAGAAGTACGAGTGTATCGAATTAGTGAAGAAAATCTCGAGTGGCTATCAAATAACTTTTTGTGTGTAGAATCGGAAGAAGCAAGAGGTCGTGCTATATGCAACACTGATTAAATGAAAATATTTTT
Source organism: Galerucella pusilla (assembly GCA_910591695.1). Lineage (NCBI taxonomy): Eukaryota > Metazoa > Arthropoda > Insecta > Coleoptera > Chrysomelidae > Galerucella > Galerucella pusilla. The sequence continues at coordinate 10,438 of CAJUYI010008028.1, forward strand.
GAGATATGTAGGTTGAACCGGTATTTCAAACAGGAGGAGGAGGAGAAGATATTGGTGTTAAAGATGATAAGATGATAATGTTCCCTCGCACTCTGGCGATTGTAACAAAAGCCAAAGAAAGATGGTAAACACTTTTCCATTTGTCGTAGGTGTGAACGATTGCACCCACGTAAAAATGAAAAAACATCACTTCATGGTGACTCATCACAGGGGATGTTATAGCATCAATGTTCAAGCCTTTTGTAATGCAGATGAGTTTACAGCTTTTACAAGCGTAGACGCTTCATGGATCCTTTCACGATTCAGGGATATGGAGCAGTAATCCAGTCATTACGTCGGAGAAACAGGTAGAAATGCAAATGAACCCAGTCAAATTTTGAATATTACGTGGGGTGCCTAGAAAAGCTTAACTTCAATTGTCGACCAAAATTCCCTTGTGCATTTCTCGCCATCTTGGAAAAACGGTGGAATTCAGTTTTTTTCATAAGAACTCGGTTCACCGTTGAGATACGGAAATTTTTATAGAATACTCTTTCATTGATTTCTTCTCGAACTACAATTGAAGCTCTTCACATTTTTCACGTATCTTGCAGGGTTATTGAGATATCGATCAAATAACAAAACATAAATTTGGGGAGTGGAATTTGTTTTTTGCTATTATCTTTCTTATGGTGGGAGATATCGAAAAATTGTTATGTATGAAACTTGTTAACTTGTTAACTTGATCTACAATTTCATTTTTTCAATCTTCAGCTTTGACAAAAATTACAACCTCTAGGGCGCCGCCAAGTTGACCGCAGCGCGCCCGACGCTACAGTGTGCGTCAAGCCATAGAACGCGCCTATACAGCGCCCGTTAGGTCAAGTTGATGTCAGGTAATGAACTTCATTTGGAACACAAATTATTCGATATTTTTTCGACAAGGGGAAGGAATAGTACATTGTTTACCGGGTAGGAAAAGCTTAACATTCCT
>CAJUYI010008029.1:0-11409 GCA_910591695.1 Galerucella pusilla
ATATTGTGGAGTCATTTAGAAACAGTTAGTTTCATTTAAAACCATATTATATGAAGGCAATATAAGTTATCCCGGTTTAGTACTGGTAGATCATATTTAGTTAGAGAAAAACGAGAGAGAGGGGGAGAGAACATTTTTTAAGTAATATTTTAGCATCGAAATAGGGTATAATGTTGATTATATTCAATTCGCACTAATTTTGGTACTGGATCAATAACAATAATCACTTCCACTTTATAATATATACTATCATGTAATAGGACCAATAATTTTTAATACCAATCCGTTTTAAAACAATTTCCCTTTACTACTTGATTGGAAAATATTATACCATCGTTATTTTTGATGTATTTATTGATAAAATAATTTTGCTCAAACATGTAAGTGTAGTATTGCGTGCTACCAATAACTTTTTACCAATCGAAAAACGTCAGTAGACCTGAAAAACTACCCAACGGTCTTTTTACAAACTGTCGGCCTGGAGTTGTCAATATGCTGGTCGACTTTCAACCAATAATCATTTTGCTGGTAAATAAATGATGAGCTAGAGACATTAAAAATGAAAGGGCTCGACCGGGAAAAAAGGCGTTCCTGGTTACCGGCGTTGTGATAGTTCCGTTGCTATGATACTGTAACTTCCGCACGCGATGCCATCGTCAACCTGGCGAACTACCGACAAAACAATTACAATACATTTAACGAAACAGCTAAACAATTAGAGATTCAATGAATGTATTTGGTGATTGTTATTTATTTTCTTAGGATAACGTGGTTATTATAACCAAATATCGTAAAATATTATGTAGAACATTATAAGGGGTGTTTTCTAATGACACTTGCGACGTTTGCATGTAGATACCTCTCATAAAATCGGACAAAATGATAATAAAAATTGAGGTGTCCAGCTTATTTACTTTTCGAAATATGGTGTGTGAAGTTATAAAAAATTTAATGTTTTGATATGATGAATAAATTGATTTGGCATTTGGCAGGTTTTTTTTTAAATGTAAAAGGGCATATTTTGAAGGAAAAACATGTTTCAGTACTTGATCCAGTGGTGTATATTTGGAAGAATGTGTTACCTTTCTCCTACCATTTTTCACGCCCCTGGAATTTGAAGCTATTTTTATTTTATTGTATTCCACGTGAAAAGCGCATAACCTTTACATATATTACCAAGATTCTTAATGTTTTCAGCAAGTATATGCAACATCAATTTTTAATAATGAAATAAAATAAAAAATGTCTTCTATTTTTTTTTCAATAAATATAAACTACTAAAGGTCAGAATATGTAACAGGAACTAATTAGTAAAACAGTAATGCATCTAAAACATTGGGAGAAAATTGTTGAACAAACTTTTAATTTGTTGGCTGCTTAGTGAAAAATTATGTTGGAATGGCATATCATTCAACTTCGTTATTATCTTATTTTTTATTGTCCTCAATTTTTTGGTAATAAAATCAAAAGTTACGACAAGTATTTTCAAAAATCTCCCAATGTCTTAGATGCATTGCTGTTTCACAAATTAGTTCCTGTTACATATTCTGTCCATTAGTAGTTTGGTGCTATTGAAAAAAATAGAAGATACATATTTTTCTACGACCGCGCGTTTTAACCGTGAAATTTTCAGAATCATATTTTTATCCTTGGTACTTTGTTTTACGACAGTTAAAAATAATTTAAAAGTTTTAGTAAACGAGCCCATTATTCCCCGTTGGGAAGATCTAGTAGGGCTTATACAATCAAAGATTCTTCCTTGGTGACTACAACCTGTTGAGATCAAATAAATGCATAAGACAAAGTAAAACTGCAGTAAGAGTTTTAACAGGGATCCTAAAACCGTGGCCGCAGTGCAGGCGGGTTAAAGGAAGCTAGGCGGTTAGAGGGTGGAAGTCAATGGGTAGAGGGTGAATATACCCTGGCCGCACTTGTCGACGGAAAATTATCGTACCAACCCAAAATCAAGTTCAGTCTAAAGTGTAGTCAGTGTGTGTCAACATGTCCGTTTCAAAATTTGCCAGAAGGCTTCTTCTCTGTGACAATTCTTATCTGAAGTATACTAATCTAGAAAATAAGAGGAGTTGGGTGCATGCGTGTAGCACAGATGAACAATTTCTGCGAGTTTACAAGAAGATGCGAAATTTCCCGAAATTTTTTTAAATTATGCTCGTATGAGTATGAGCTCTTTCGATTTTTTGGAGTTTTTTCGTAATTCGCCTGCCGAGTCCCATATTGCTTTTTGCTTATAAACAGCCGAAATTAACTTTTCTTCTTCCTTTATATGCCTTGCGTCTGGTTGAAAATATCAAACACAACTGATTCCCTGGTGGCTAGCTTGGCGAGTCGATAGAACTAGCGTCTAGGTGATCACGCAGCATGGCTGCCGAACAAGAGCTCATTTACCCTACTAGGCACCAACGTTGTCAAAAATAATTTATTGAACCTCAGCACTCCCCAAATTTAGTAGTTTAGGTTCGCATGCGTCCAAGCAGTCTTTAACCTTCTATTCGATGTGCCCGAATGTGAGTAGATTGGCACATTTGGTGAGCCCGGTTTGGACGGATTTTTTTGTTTTTATTTTTAGCTTTTTATTTCTTATTTTTTGATATTTTTATACATAGTTACACTTTGATCAACCGGGTTTGGACCTGGGTTTTCTTGTTTTTTTTTAGTTTTCTATTTCTTATTTTCTGATATTTTTATACATAGTTACACTTTAATCAACCGATTTTGGGCCTGTGTTTTCCTGTTTTTTTATTAGTTTTCTATTTTTTATTTTGTGATATTTTTATACACAGTTACACTTTGATCAACCGGGTTTGGGCCTGGGTTTTCTTGTTTTTTTATTAGTTTTGTATTTCTTATTTTCTGATATTTTTATACACAGTTACACTTCGATCAACCGGGTTTGGGCCTGGGTTTTCTTGTTTTTTTTTAGTTTTCCATTTCTTATTTTCGGATATTTTCATACATAGTTACACTTTGATCAACCGAGTTTGCGCCTGGGTTTTCTGGTTTTTTTTTCTTATTTTTTTGATATTTTTATACATAGTTACATTTTAATCAACCGGGTTTGGGCCTGGGATTTCTTGTTTCTTTTACTTTTCTATTTCTTATTTTCTGATATTTTTATACATAGTCACACTTTGATCAACCGGATTTGGGCCTGGGTTTTCTTGTTTTTTTTTTTAGTTTTCTATTTCTCATTTTCTGATATTTTTATACATAGTTACACTTTGATCAACCGGGTTTGGACCTTTTTTTTTTTAGCTCTATTTCTTTTTTTCTGATAGTTTTATACATAGTTACACTTTCATCAACCGGGTTTAGGCCTGGGTTTTCTTATTTTTTCTTAGTTCTCTCTCTATTATTTTCTGATATTTCTATACATAGTTACACTTTGATCAACCGGGCTTGGTCCTGGGTTTTTGTTTTTTTTTTTAGTTTTTTATTTCTTATTTTCTGATATTTTTATACAAAGTTACACTTTGATGAACCGGGTTTGAACCTGGGTTTTCTTGTATTTTTTTTAGTTTTCTATTTCTTATTTTCTGATATTTTTATACATAGTTACACTTTGATAAACCGGGTTTGGACCTGGTTTTTTTTTTAGTTTTCCATTTCTTATTTTCTGATATTTTTATACATAGTTACACTTTGATCAACTAGTTTTGGGCCTGGGATTTTTTGTTTTTTTTTTACTTTTCTATTTCTTATTTTCTGATATTTTTATACATAGTTACACTTTCATCAACCGGGTTTGAACCTGGGTTTTAGCTTTTTATTTCTTATTTTCAAATATTTTTACATAGTTACACTTTGATAAACCGAGTTTGGGCCTGGTTTTTTTTTTCAGTTTTCTATTTATTATTTTCTGATATTTTTATACATAGTTGCACTTTGATCAACCGGGTTTGGGACTGGGTTTTCTTGTTTTTTTTTTTAGTTCTCTATTTCTTATTTTCTGATATTTTGTTACATAGTTACACTTTGATCAATGTTAGCGCCTATCGTTCATCTTCGGGAGCCATGCTATGTCACCGGCTAGACGCTAGTCTTGGAGGAAGCCTCCAGGTAACAAGCTTGCACTGTTCATTGTTGCCTGAATGGATACTTGAAAAAACTTTATAGAAAGAACAATATATTTTGTGGTACGTCATTTTTGAGTTCTTGAAATGATTGCGAAAACATTGAAACTAAATGACTATCTTGCCAGTTTGCATAGGCTGGGTGAATGGCGGATAGTTTTTCTGTTCGGTCAAACCTGCTTGAAAAACTGATAGGTACATGTGTGAAATTTTTCTTCGAGCATTGCTTAGACCTTGACTAATAGCGGTGTACAGTTGCAGAAATCGGACAGATCGAAAAAACCCTCGGCTGAAATGATTCAAAGCTGTGAAAAATTAATTGATTGGATGAGAAACTGCTTTTCGACCGCTTTCATAAATTACTTGTAAATTCATGACACTTATCGTAATTCAAATAAACTTTTTTATTCCCGAAGAAAATTGTCATTTCCTCTTGATGGCACTGCTGGATAAATAATTCATCGAAAGCTTTTTGAAATTACTATCTCTCAATTCAACTGACAAAGTGCTTGTCAATCTCATCAGGTGTAATCATGTATTGGCGATCACAGATGATAAACCTGTTTTTATTTCTTTTATAATCTTTGGCAGAAGGAGAAAAAAGTTTTTCACGAGGGTTTACCGAGTGCTAACATTCTGTGACAGTTACACTACCCTGATTCAAGGTCTAAGCAATGTTTGAAAAAGACGCGTACACGAAAAAAAAAAGAATCGTTGTATCAAGTAAAATTTATTTGGATCAATTAAATTAAAGTGTCATATATGCACGACAAAATATTATTTTGGAGTAATTAAAATAATTTCTTGGTTTCAATGCAGGTTAAAGTATTGATGCAACTGTTTGTTGACTGAACCAAATATTTAGTCAACTGGACCATTTTCATAAATTATTTTAATAAAATTATTGCTTCAACATAGTGAATATTTTGTTGAATTGAATTTGAAAAATGATCAAATCAATTGAGAAAAATAATGATTTAGTTAATTTTTTTGTTGTTGAACAAATTATAATAAATGATCTAATGAACAAACGTTATCATCATATCATTTTTTTTTGCTTGGTTCGAAACAAATTTTGGATTCAGGTGAAGAATTATGTTGTTGAATTGAATAATAAAATTACTAAATCAACGAAATTCATAAGCAAATCAAGAAAATTAATTGCTTGCGTTAATTTTGATCATTTATCCGATAAATTAAATATTTTAGTTGAAAAGTATAATATGTTGATTGAACTTGAAATGCAATCAGTTTGATCAACTGATTGCTAATTTTAATATAAAAATTAAGTTGACATAACATACTGAGTGCTATAAAAAAGAAAAGTTAAATATACGTCATAGCATTTTATTTAAAAAGAAAAAACAATAACAAAATAAAATATTAATTTTCTAAAACATAAAATCAAACTTCCACTAACTGCATTTCTTTTCAACCGCAATAACTTTTCCATAAATTAGAACCAATCCACTTGCAAATTCACTATAAGGGCATCAGGGAAAATCAAATCATAATATATGTTGATCTACAAAGAAGTAATAATAAAAATAAATAGAGTTTAATGAATGTTCTAAACAAGCATAGAGGAAATTCTTGAATTTTCCAATATAAATATACGAAATGCAGCCCCCCAATGAATGTATCACATGTCCCTTTATCAAACACTGAATTTGGGTAGCACTACTATTACGCTTAGAATTAACAATTTGCAAGTTAATGATGAATATAACAAATTTAAAGTGAAGGTAATGTCACATTACCTTACATTTTCAATTAGGTAGGTTAGGTTAGGTAGGATCATAGCAAAGTACCGTTACTTTGTAAAAAAGACATTAGGTATATAGGTATACTTACTGTTTAAAACCGGGTTTAATCTCAGTTTAAATTTATGTTTCGTTTAGAATGTGAAGAATGCGATTTAAGATACAACTGATACAAGACAAACTACCTATTATCTTAAAACAAAAATGAACACTTTTTCGAAAGAAACGAGATAATATAATATTTGTAAATAGAATACATAATTATATTTACCTGAATAATCCGCTAATCAAGAACAATTTCCAGACTGATAACAGGTTATCACTCACCTAACGATCTAACTCCTATCTTAGAACAATATAAAATGAAGAATGAAGTGAAAACGTTGTGATAGATAGAAACAGGACAATCTACTAAGCAAGAACATTTTGAATGAATCAGATAATCAGTCGATACAAATATGAAATTATTCCGATTGAACTATTGCATCTATTGAAACAAACAAGAATAAATAGTTCAAATTGACTGTTGAAATTGGTTACTTCAGTGATTTTAATTTCCAAACCAATTCATTTTTTGTTTTAAACAATATAGTGTACATGCTTGATTTAAAAGCAATTATTAAGGTTGAATTAATATTATTATTCGCTTAAAAGGAGTTGTAAAATGCTTCATTTAAAAAAATTAATTTTGAACCGAGCGAATTCACTTGTTTGAGCCAACCAAATATTATATTTGAGTTAATAATATTATTCGCTTAAAGTAAGTTAAAATATATTTCATTTGACAAGTGTATGTTTGAATCAAGCGTGTTCATTGGTTTGATTTGAATGAACCATTTTTTTGAGATAATATTATAATACTTTGATGTAAATTAGGAAATACTTGACTTGATAAATCCATTTTTGGTTCAAGAAATTTCTAGGATTAGGTCGACAATTCCATTTTGTTTCGGCAATTTTAATATTTCCTTGGACGAATACATTCAGTATTTGATATGAATGAAATTTAATCGAGTTAATGAAATAAAAGTGACTAAATAAATTTAGTTGATATAACAAATATTTTTTTTCCGTGTAGGTGTTTTCGATGTGGAAAACTAGCTTCACAAATCCTATGCCCATGCAAACTGGTAGAATAACCATTTGGTGAAGTGTTGATATTTTCATTAATGAACTCAAAAATGTACCACCCCCTATCACCATTATTATTACTTCGGAAAAAAAAGTCTCCCATAAAAGTTATTTGGTTACAGCTGAATTTTCTATCAAAAGTTCAGTAGCGTGCACATTTGAGGGGATACAAAAAATAATAGTTAAATAGGACCCCGTATATTTTCACATTCTTGGAATAGATATTTTTTTATTTCAATTTTGTACCGCTTTTGAGTTGTGAAAAGTTGAAAATCTGAGTTTTAGTAATTACTGTAAATATGAAAAAAAAATTTTTATCAAAGTAAGCTATGAAAATGACAACTGATATGTTCGATAATTAACATTTTTTAGATGAACTAATAAAAATGGTTTATAGAGAGGTGGAAGATTTTATTAATAATAATAATATATACAAGTGAATAAAGCAAGGATTCAACTTGAAATTAACAAACTAAATGGAAATAATGAAGTCATCTGCAATGTTATTATAACTAATATAAGTATAATATCAATTATAATAATAATTTATTCACCATTTGATATAAAATACAGTCAGAAAATGATGCATAGATGTACCTAGTGAATAAAATAGAATAACTTACGAGGTAAATTACCTGTATGTAAGTACAATAAAATAGAAATAAAAAATATATATAATTACAAAGTTATTGTTTCCTACGGAAACAATTGAAATTATACAGATATGAATTAGCTTCACTCGACAATTTCCCAATATTTTTACATCATATATTAACCTAGTAAATTTTGTATTTTTTGCCTTGATAATTTTGTTGGTAACTTTTCGAGCGCTTTTTTGATAGTTTTGTCATTTATTTGGCAGCTTTGTTGTTGAAAAAAGAAATTCAAAACTTTTGGTCAAAGGTAAGCGAATCCTCTTTGTCCCACAGTTTTTAACATTAAAGGTGAAACATAGATACTCTGCTGTAATATATGAATGATTGCCAGTTGAAAGTAACGTACGGTTTGAAAATTGGTATTTACATATCTGAAAGAAAAATAGTTGACGACAATCAAAAACTTCTGTTTCTTCTTATAATTGATCACTAGAATACCTTCTGTTTCTACCGAGAATTATTTTAAAAAGCCTTCGTTGAAGAACCTCAAGGGGGTTCAAGTAAGTTCTTCATACGTCACCCCAACCTATGATTCCGTATCTTAGGTGAGACTCTACTAGACTTTTGTATACTATAATTTTTTGCTTTAAATCAAGAATATCTGAAAACTGTCTAAATCTATAAAGTATGGTTCTAAGTTTTTTCAATAAATAATCAATATGAGCATTCCATTTCAGACTACTATCAATAATTATCCCTAGATATTTAATTGTTTATAAAAACAGAGATATCTGGTGATATTTATTGTAAAATATAACTACGGACCTATTATGTGAAAGCATTAAACGTTGTATGTAACAAAAAATCCTAATAAATAATAAATTGAACAATTTATTCTAAACAAAACTAGCCACCAAAAGTATAATCCCAACCGTAATATTAAACTAAAGGTTCAAAATGTTCACCGTTAACATCAATGCAATGCTGAAGAATAGTTCAAATGTTTGACTAACATTTCTCACCATATCAACATTAGCAGATCGAAATGCCGCACTAATTATCTCTTTCATGTCATCTCTAATAGCCGGGGATTTTATAAACTTATTTCTTACAAGACCCGAAAAAAATAAATATACTTTTGTTAAATCAGGTGACCGAGCTGGCCTATCAGTTGGGCCCCCTCTTACAGCATTGCATTGATGTTAACGGTGAACACTTTAAACCTTCAGCTTAATATTACGGTTAGGATTATACTTTTGGTATAGTGTAACTAATGTCAATGTGATGACCTTGAATTGTATTACAAATTTTATGCAGGTTAATTTTAATCCACTATATTAATTTAAATTGCATTTGAAAAGAATTATTTCACAATATTCGAATTTATAAAAAAAATTTATGCTGGTCATTGGGCGGCTTTTTGCTTCAAAGAGATTAAAAATATGGGTCATCACATTAACAATAGTTACACTATAGCTAGTTTTTTTTAGAATGAATTATTCATTAAAGTTTATCATTAATTAGGTTTTTTTGTTACATACGTTTATTGCTTTCACATAAAAGTAGTTTACAATAAATATTACCAGATATCTCTGTTTTTATAAACTTTGGGTATAGGGAATTCTTGACAAAAATTAAAGTCACATAATCGAAGATTCTATTTTTGCTATAAAATACAGAGTGTTCTATTTGAAAGAAGAAAGAAAATGACAGGTTCGAGTTTCCGTTCACCCTGTATATAATATAATTATATACAATATAATTAAAATTTAATAGGATACGGAGATATTACATCATGTTGCGAAACTCTGTTTTTCAAAATCCATTTTTTATCTTCAACGTACAACAAGTTACAGATCGTTGATTTACCTACGATTTTCCCATAAACGTGTCCATATCTTTTGAAGGACTCTGTATAACGTGGCAAAACCTCATATCACAAGCTTCAAAAAAATGTAACCAATCTGAATTCGGTATAATATACATGGGTTTCCATTTGAAAAATCATATGTTTGGTTGTTTGTAACGGAGTTATGCAGCACTCTGTATAGTTCGATATAATTTCAAAATATGGACCTCCAGCACATCTACTATTTTTGTTAATAACATTTTTTGATATCTCTTGAAACAACCCATATACCGAAGTCTGTCGTAAGATTGGTACACCCTGTATGGATAAATGTAAGCTCGTCCTGAAATGGTATCCATTAGTTAATTGTATATTGTCAATTATTCAAAAAAATTATGGTATTATTTGCTGATTGAATATTAAAAATGGGTAAAGCATATTATGTGTTATCTGTAAATCGTTCCAATTTGAATTTTTATTAAATGATATGTCCAGATTCAACAAGGAGAAATTTTTCATTTGTTGTCACATTAAATTTCAATTTCGGGAATATGAACGAAATATGGCAGTAGAAACTTTTTGTTGAGCTAACATAAATCCGCAGTAATGTTGCACACGTTTCCTCATTTACTGTCACGGAAACGATACATTTTCGAATATTAAATAGTACTTATCGATTATCATTTACATTGTAATACAAATAGTTTTTAGATTCTCACATTAATGGCGGTTGGTTGTAATTTGAGGTAGAAAAAGTAGTCCAAACGACAGTTTAAAATATCAGTAATTAGATGTTATTAAACAAATTATCTTTTGAATGGATTATTTACTTCGAATTGAATAATTCAGCTTTTAACCATTATTTCAATACAGAGTTCGGCAAAAGTCCGGGACCGGACAAATATCGCAGAAAATATGAATTTTTCGGAAAATCTTTTTACTCCAACTTGAACTATAATTGGAAAATATTTTGAAATATACAGGGTGTTAAAATACAGTGTGTGCGTATCAAAGTTATATGTTTTCTTATGGAACACCGTATATTTTATTGCATTTTCTGATTGTCCCTAAAAAATATGATACTCCTTCATAATGGTTCCTTATACCCAAATACAGGGAGTTCCGAGTTATGCTGACTTTTTTTTTTAAATGTGAACAATCCGAAAAAAATTTATTACTCATTGATATAACAAATTCTAGCAAATTTTTACTTACATCTAAATAGTTGGCCATTCGTTGAATATATTCCACGATTGAGTACTGAATATTTCTTTACAGGGTGTTCAGAATTTTCAGTTTCATTATTAGATCATTCAATGTGCATTATCAGGCTCATTTTAAATGGAACACACTGTATTTCAACTATTCATCATATTCAAAAAAATTTCCTCTTCCGAATGGTGTAAGGGTGTCCTATACCTAGGTATTATATTTTTCGTGCAATTTACAATTTTCTTGAATTGTATGCTATAGTCTGTTTCTTATTGTTTGACAGCACGCGAAAAGGTCACAGATGCTAGTCAGGTAGTAAACTATAAGCGTCACCGTTCATCTAAGGAATTTATTTACTATTTAATTTTATACCCGATCTGATATATAAAGGTGATATGAATCTAAATTCGGTTAGTTAAAACAACTTGATAATTTCCAAGAAACATTACAATAGGGTCCTACTAGGGATTGCCCTAATGACTACTTAGAAATTTAGCAGGTATATACGGTGAAACTTAGTCTCGCCCAAATTTGTATAATTTGTTTTGCTCAGAGTCGCTTACGTTCCATAAGTGTTAACTGTGTTGTGAAAAATGTCTTCAAGTTTCACCCCAGTATAGTGTAAGAGCGTGCTTAGCATACAAACGAAGACTGTAGTGTTAAATGTGCATGATGCTGTTGTACATCAAATGCCGGCTGCTACTGTTAGAAATATAGTTTCGACATGTTCCAATATGACAGGAGTTAGTGAATCTACTATTTACAGG
>CAJUYI010008030.1:0-11404 GCA_910591695.1 Galerucella pusilla
ATATGTGTCAGTGTCACATCGTCGTACCTAGTAGTTTATAAGTATTATTCTATGGTCGTAGTCTAATTGTGAAACAAAAATTAGCTTGTTAACTATTTGAAAGAAGTCAGCTGAACATTTGATTTGCTTATTGAAAAACAATGGAATTTTTTCTCTGTCGATCCTTAATAAATTTTCAAGAAGTTTTTGAAATGTAGATTTTTTTAATTTAAATAATTCGTAAAACGCAGTGTTGTTGTAATTATCCTGCCAAGCAAATTCATTCATTTTTTGTGTTTCTCTCTTATTATTGCTGACGTTAAGTAAACATCGATATTATTTTCAATTGAAAGAGCATTGTTTATTAAAAACAAGTTTTCCTCAACAATTAGCTCCCAAATTACTGGAAGTAACTGAAGATTTAATTCCATTTTTTTAATTTTTCCAACAAGAAACAAGAACGAACAAAACGAAAACAAACCCTAGATACCTAACCAAATATAAAATATGTCAAATTAAGTGTTAACCGTTTTACCACCGTTTGTGTTTTAGCGATCTTTTCCAGTTACTGGTAGTGGGGATAACAATTACATACCGTAACGATACCGATACCGGTTACTGAAGCTTCAACGGTATCCTCGCTAAAACTGCCCTTAAGATCACCAAATAAATCTTGATCATAACCAAACAAGACAACTTGGGTTAAGATCACAGCGCCATGACGGTGCGAGCTGAAAGCTAGCTAAGTACCATTGAAGTATAGGGCATGTCCACGACAGTTGAAATCAGCATAACCTCACTATTAAGTACCACGTGTTCTGAACGCTTTGTTTATTGTTTTACCACCTAAGTCTTGTCAAAATAGTTTGTGACGTCACGTGGACATGCCCTATTGTTTACGTCAGGGTTGTTCCACGCTACACAATTGTGTAATTTGCTACACAATTGATGTATTGATTGCACAGGTGCACCCCAATGGCCAATTTCATCTGTTTACTGCACTATTATTTAAACTACACCAATAAACTACACTATTTAAAAATAATAAAACAGAATTATTTTTCTCTTGCACACTGAAATCATGTAAAGTAAAAATAGAGGTAACTTGACGTAAAACATAATAAAAAATATACAGGTTGATTAGTTTTTTTTAGTTTTCATTAAAGACATAGGCATGTGATTTTTAGTTTTATACGATTTTTCCTAAACCGTGTTTATTTTTATCTGAAAATGAATGTGAGTTTTAGTTAGCATTGTTCCTAAACCAATTTTAAGTTTTATTTCTATTTAAAAGGGTATTGATTTTAGTTTTTATGCGATTTTTAGTATTTTAGAAAGCATTGTTTCTAAACCAATTTTTATTTTTATTTACATTTAAGAATAGTTAGAAATTTGAAAGTATTTGTGTTTCTTTCCGTCCATAATCTTGTTCCTACTATTTAATATATCTATATATATTTTGTATGTGTTTTATTTCAACTCGTGTGAATTGTGATCGATACAAATCCAGGGCCTCATCATTTTTTATTTTTTTTATGCTGCCAAGGCCATCTAAGGGCGAATATGGGTCACTAATGCCGACACATTTTGCATCTCTCATAACTGTCAAAAGTGTCAGTTGTCACTTTTATGTCAAATCTCTGAGACTGCACAAAACTACACAATTTCATTGTGGAAAAGTACACATTCAAAAACTGGTCAGGAACAACGCTGGTTTACGTTTGTGTTGTATTATAAAATCGGTCCTTTTTGGCTTTTTAGTGCTTTTTTAGATATTTTTTAAGGAACATTTGTATTATTTTATTAGATTTAGATCATTTGAAAGACATTTACATTCTTATTTACTTGTAGGTAGTTTAGTATCTAGTGTCAGGTAAGCGACTCAATAAAAAGTGGAAACCATGACTCCTTTTAAAAAATACTATTTATTTTTAGAAATGAAGCTAAGCATTTTGGAATATATGAGATATTTGGATGGCTCTACAACTTCTAAATGCGTGGTAGAAGGTGAAAATGTGATTAATGCTGGACATTTAATTTTGGTAGGAAAATCGGAAGTCACTAGTGATAGTATTTATTTGTATGGTCTGTGTTTGCAATCTAGTTCCTTGGATTCTAATCCTCACGAAATATCAGGAAAAATATCAATTTCCAGTTGCATTAAAATTGATCACATGTTATGTTCGTGCAAAGCTGGATATAGTGGTAGATGTAAACATGTGTCTGCCTTACTCATCAAATGTATAAGGTGTATATAGGCCCAAAAAAAAGCGCAATCGTGCAAGAGTGATTTTGAACAATATATGAATAATTTAATAATTCAGTTTTTCTTGTTTCTGCTTTCCTTTTTCTGTTTTAGGGAGGATGTTGAGTCACTGGAGTATGTATCCAAAACTGATAAAAAGTGTATCTGGTCAACACAAAAATATGTGACAAAAGACAAATACAAACCAGTACCTGTTGATGAAATACCATGTTTTCAAAATAAAATAAAAAAAGTCAGTCTTTTTGTAGATGATGATGATGTCTTAAACTCTTTTTGCAAGTTACTGCCAGATTCAGCTATTGTCAAGCACAGGTTTGTAATTATTCAAAGACTTAAATTCAAATAGTGATTAATATTTTATGTTCTAGACTAGGGCGTCGAAATGTAGAGGAAGTAGATGTACAGGAAATTGACAAAATAAATGATACAGCTTCTTATAAGTGCCATTTGACAGAGATTTTAAGGAACTTGTGCACAAGTGTTGGCTAATTTATGTAGTGATGATCTAGAAGCATGTGTTAATATTCCACAGCATTCGGCGGAATGGAAAAAAATGAGGAAGTATAGAATAACAGGTAGCCGCTGTTATGAAATTTTTACTTACTCAAAATCAGATTGGAAAACTAAGGCGTTAAGGTACTTTTGTCCAGTTCCATTTACAAATAAATATGTAAAACATGGAATGCAATATGAAAGTACTGCCAGAGAAATATTTGTAACAATATCTCACATGAAAGTTGTAGAGTGTGGATTTGTTATCTCAGCAGCAAATGAATGGCTAGGTTACTCTCCTGATGGAGTTATTTTTTATGAGGATAAGCCCCTATATCTTTTAGAAATAAAATGCGTTTTTGAAGGTAAGATATTTTATTTAAGAAATACAAGTAGGTACCTATATATATATTTTTTTTTTTTAGGTAAAACAAAAACTGTTTTGGACACAATACCCAATATAAAATATATATTTCTGGAAAATGGGAAATATAAATTGAAAAAAAAACATAAGTATTATGCACAAATACAAATGGGCATGGCTATTTTGAATTTAAGCAAAACATATTTTGTTATATATGCATCTTATGATGACAGTGTTTTAATTATGGAAATCGAGTTTGATTTTGATTTTACTTTAAATATGTTATAACCACTGTGAAAAAGAACTATTTCCAAAAAATGTTGCATTTTTGCTGTGAACAATAAACTAACAACTCTTTTCATTTCATCCACAAAGTTTTACTTCAAAAAATAATAACGGAAGAACGCAGCTGAAAAAATAGTGAGTAAACCACGAATAGTAGATGTGAAAAAGGCACCAAATTTAAATTGGATACTATTGTATTGTATTGAAAATGTATGATATATAGTTTGCATCAAAATATGAGTATTATGTTGTCTACTGGTGCTACATTCTGTATAATAGTTTCAAAAATGCAAATCATATTTGGTCACAGTAAATAGTCCATTTCGAGAAAAACCTGCTAATCCTTATTAGTCTGAACTTTGAATTTGAAATAATAATAATAAACGTCATTTATTGGTACAACCAAATGGCCATCGACCGAGGTCCTTCAGCCAGTATTATTTACATTGCTTATTATAATATACTTAATAGTAATAAAAGTAATATTTTGTGTAATAATAATTAATTAGAAAATAAAAAAGTTAAAAGTTATTGCCAGAATTTTCACTATCCTTCAGTGACTATTTACCACTTCCCAAACTGTCTTATTAGGATATTTTCGTTTCAACTGTTGTGTGTGATCTCGTTCAATGCATAGTTTGTCCATTATTTCTTCATTATGCGTCCGCTTAGAGAATGTTTGGGACAGAGTTGTCATTCTATCCTTCAGTGGCTGTACCTTGTGGTTTTGTAAGTTTGTTTGATGGATTGTAGTGTAGAGAGGGTTTGATGGATGTCTTATTTTTGTGATGGCTCTTAAAGTTGTTGTCTCTGCTGTATGTAATGTTTTCCATATGGGTCTTCTTGTTGTTTGGTATACTATATGGCTATACTCGAGTATCGGTCTATAGATACTTTCGTATATGTGTGCTGCAGTTTTCTTACTTATGCCCATGTTTTGGTATGTTATGCTTCGAAAGTGTTTTCCTCGGCTAATACATTTTTTCTTTGCTATCTCCACATTTTTGTTAAAGTTAAGTTTACTTTAACTTTTATTTGTATTGTTCTGTCACTGAGGTAATTTTTTATTATTAGTAGCAGGTATTCCAGGCACTTCATTTGTTGTAGTTTGTACAACAATCCACAATGCCAGACACTCTCTGGCAAAATGAACTTTTATGATACAATGTATGATAGGTGTTATGAAAATTCTATACCAAAAATCATCTAAAATCATATTTTAGATAGAAACCTTCAACAGCCATTATCCAAGATGAACACTGGGGGACACAGCAATACTGGTTCATTTCAAAAATCTCCAACAATATATATAAACACAAAAAAATTAACAATCACAACTGAAGCTCTATGTTTTATCATAGACAACAACAAAGACAATGGCTTTTAGCTCGGTTCTCTCACTGTCCGCAAGAGGGCGTATCGCTTAGCACGAATCGACTATCAGTATTATTAATTCCTAAGATTACCTGGGGTAATTTTTCGCACCAATCACACTCGTCATCAATACTAGTACTAATGGCTTCTAATAAAGTTCTATTATATCTTTCTACCTGTCCATTTGATCTTGGTGACGCTACTGTGTTTAGAATATGTTTTATTTTAAATTCTATACAAAAACTCGCGAAATTTTTTGATTTAAATGCTTTTCCTTGATCTGAAATAATACGTTTTGGTACACCAAACATGCTAAACAAATCTCTTAAACTATAAACAACCTCTTTAGAATTAGTAGTTTTAGTAGGTCGTGCAAAAATGTATTTTGTAAAAGAGTCAACGATAACAAAAATATACGAAAATCCAGAGCTCTTGCAAAATGGGCCTAAATGATCAATATGCCATGTATGCAAAGGCTCTGCTGGTTTATCTATAGGAAATAGATAACCTTCCTTCTTGCCATATTGTCCTTTTTTAAATGCACAATCTAAACATGAATAAATATATTTTTTAATAAATCTTGTCATATCTTTAAACCAAAATGTATTTTTAATTAATTGTTCACACTTTTTAAAACCAATGTGACCCAAGTCGCCATGAAATCTACGCAATAAATTAAATCTAGCATATTTAGGAATAACAAGTTTAAGTTGCCCATCCACAGTTTTTCTATAAAGTCTTTCATTTTTTTCATAATAAATATTTTGTAATTCTTTATCAGGTATTTCTTGATTTAACCGTTTTTTTATTGATAATATTTCGTCATCTTGCAATTGTATACAACATATTATCCAATCATCAATATTGATTTTAAGTATATTATAATTATTATCAGGTATCCCTACATTTCTACTAAGGGCATCTACATGAGCCATTTTGCTCCCGGGTCTGTGCTCAATATCAAAATCCTGTATTGAGAGCCACCATCGAGCTACTCGCGGTAATAAATCTTTTTTTCCGAAAGTTAACCGCACTGCACTACAGTCAGTAACAACTTTAAAATGTATACCAGTCAAATACACTCGAAATCGTTTTATAGCTTCCACAACTGCCAGTGTCTCGAGCTCATATGAATGGTACACTCTTTCTTCCGTAGTCGTAGCCCTACTGTAATACATTACAGGTTTTAGGGTATCATTATGTTTTTGCAATAAAATAGCCGCAAGTCCCTTACTACTTGCATCTGTATGCAATTCAGTTTCTAAATTACTATCGTAAATGCCTAATAAAGGCCGCGCAGTAAGTAAATCTTTAATTTTTTGAAAAGCGTTTTGTTGATCTTTTCCCCAATTCCATATGACCGCTTTTTTTCAACAATTGACAAATTGGCTGTACTATTATTGCATGATTTTGCACGAACTTTCTGAAATAAGAGCACAGGCCTAGAAACTGTCTTACCTCATGAATATTTTTTGGTATTGGAAAATGTTTTACAGCACATACTTTACGCTCACCTGGTTTTATGCCAAACTCATTGATTTCATAGCCTAAATATTCAATAGTCGTTTCAAAAAACTTACATTTTTTTAAATTCAATTTAAGGTTTGCATTTTGGAAAAGTTTTAAAACCAATTCAAGTATTTCGAGACCCTCTGATATACAATTCGATAACAAAACTATATCGTCAAGATAATTTACGACTCTATCATGTCGTAAATCACCAAGCACTTTGAAACACCGCAGGGGCATTACAGACACCAAAAGGCATTCTTAAAAATTCATATTGACCATCAGTGGTGACAAAAGCCGTTTTTTTAATTGAATTTTCCGACACAGGTATCTGATAATATCCTTGAGTCATATCGAGTATGCAGAAATATTTAAAACCTTTAAAACGCGATATATGATCTTCAATATTAGGTAATGGCATTCTATCTTTAACAATTATTTTATTTAGTTTTCTATAATCAATGGCAACCCTGTAATCTCCGTTTTTTTTCTTTACTAATAGCATAGCAGGGCTTGCATAGCAAGAATTGGATTCCCTTATTATGTAATTTTCTAATAAGTCTTTAATTTTTTCCCTTATAATAATTTTTTCCTTTTCCGACACGCGGTAGGGTTTATAAAAAATCGGTTCACCAGAAGTTAAATTAATTTCAAATTCTACAAGATTTGTAGCGCCCAATTCACTAGTAGAAATAGCAAAACATGAACTAAATTTATTAAGCAATGTATGTAATAATAAAAGATAATTTTTTGAAATATGTCCGACACTTATTTCAGACATATCTATGCTGCTCATTCCGTAAACGGTGTTATTAGAATATTGCAAATCACTTAAATAGGTATAACCTCTCGTTAACCGTTGATTATTGTTTAGTTTTAAGGTCTCCGACCCCACGTTTGTCACCGAAATCGTAAATATCGTTTCGGCCGCAAACTCAGTGTGGGTTGTATATTTATCAGACATTCGGGCAGGAATTATTATTGATTTATTGTAGTTACTAATACTATATACCTGTACATCTAAAGTGCTATTAGGAGGGATAACACAATTTTCTATCACTTTAATTTCAAATTTATCAATATCATTGGCAATATTTAAATTTTGCATGACTTCATTTATATTTTCAATTTCTCTCAATTGGACCTTATTTCCTATTATATTCATTTCAACGTAATTACTATTGATTACTGGTTGGCCGATTATAATGTCAACCGACCTAATTGATACTTCGACAAAATACACAATGGTATTAATATTAAAATTTTCAAAACTTAAAGAAACTAAAGCTTGACCAAGTGGATAAATAATTGTATTTCCAAACCCTGTCATATAAATATTGGCCTTATTTAATTTAATTTTTAATTTGTCTAAGAGACTTACGCATGCAACGTTTATCTGGCTACCTGTGTCCAAATACCCTTTGCACATGATATCGTTAACTTTTAAATTTTTCTTATAAATATCATTTTGTACTTGCCTGTTTAATATTTTGACGGTGGCTGATTTCAAAAACCAACAGTCCTCCTTTAGATGTCCGTTTTTGCCACAGTTGAAACACCTTTTTTGTTTTGGTGGAACGGCATTAGGCGGTCGATGGTAATGGGTAATCGGTGGGCGCTGCTGGCTGCTGAGGGCTGGTTGTTGACTTTCACTGGGACGAAACCAGCATTTTCGAGCTAAATGTCCCGGTTTTTTGCATATGTGGCAAACATCGTTGAGTTTAGACACTTGTTTTTCCAACTTTTCTTTTCCATTGCTTTCTGATTCTAATTTACTTAAAAATCCTTGAAAAAGCTCTTCGGGATTTTTATAGTTTCCAGATTTTGCGGAGCCTTGTAAAGAAATCGGAAGACCATCTATAATGCATGACACCGCATTAATGTCACTTATATCACATTTTCTCACAAGAATGCATTTAGAGTAATAATAATGCATCATTGTCTCTTCACTGAGTTTCTTGCGGTCCATCATTTTTTTTAAGTTATCAATAAAATGTTCGTGTGACGGGAAAGCTTCAACGACGGCTGTTTTTCACTCCTCCCACGATTTAGCATAAGTTTGTAGGGAATTATACCACACTTTCG
The DNA here is from genome assembly GCA_910591695.1 of Galerucella pusilla. Lineage (NCBI taxonomy): Eukaryota > Metazoa > Arthropoda > Insecta > Coleoptera > Chrysomelidae > Galerucella > Galerucella pusilla. The sequence goes on from CAJUYI010008030.1 coordinate 8,355, forward strand.
CGATACCACTTAGTTTAGATTGCATATAGTATGATTTAGTAATGTCATTCCAACCGTGGATAACAGCTAACTGTTCAATTTTATGCAACCAATTAATCGAAGTCAAATCACTTTTTTCGGGATCAAAACTAGGAACAATATCGTTTTTTCCCGAAATATGCGTGCTCCCAAAAGCACTGGGTGCACTTAATGTCATGTTCTGGGCATTTAAAATTTCGGAAACTGGCAGCAAGGGAGTCAAACGTTTCGCCAGTTTGCGACTTTTCCTTACGTTTTCGGCTATTTTGAGCCCACAATCGTGAGAGTTCACCTTGATCATTGTCACTATCACTGTCACTCATTTTCCTATCCCACTTCTGAATTATTACGAAGTCTTGCGAAGTAAGAAAAGTATTTTATTAAAACAGATCTTTATTCTTTTACAGTTTTACAAGAAGTGTCTTTTACATTTTTAAAACATCAAAATCTCTCTTCCCAACAAATTATATTTTCTTAATCAGCTATTTTAAAATTACGTCACTCATCCGGCTGTGCCGATGCATGATATTTATTTCAGACTTACAAATAATAAACAAAATAATTAATAGTCGACTTTTATATTTGAACAGAGTACCTAATATTTTAGTAAAATATTGAACACAGCAATAGTATAATATTACTAACTAATGAATGAAGTATATGGGCCGGACTGATTGTAACATATGCTAACAGTTTAAATTACTGCAGACCAATGTAAGATCTTCTCATTCAGGCTAAATTTAATAATTTCGGTTAACGCGAACCAGCCTTTCTAGACGTTGGAAGAACAAAACCCGCCATTTACCTGTTTCTTACGATATCTCAGGATAGAAAAGAGATATCGTCTTGCTCTTTGCGGTGTTTTATTACTAATTTAGTCCACTTTCTAAAGACCTACTTCAATTTGTATGCTTCCATTTAAAATTGTTACGAGAAAACACAATATTAAAAACAAATAAAACAGCGCCCTCTAGCATTTATGTTATTGATCAGATTGCTTCATATTTACAAATTTTTGATTGTCCAACAAAAGCTCTTTCAAACAAAATCAAGTTTATCAAAATCGGTCAAACAGAACCGGAATTACAGGCGTTTTTTCGTAGCAAGGCTCCCACTCTCCCCCACCTCTTATTTGAAGAGATAGACTTAAACTTGTTGTATTAAAAATATGCAGAATTTGTCGAGGAGTCTAATTATAATATTTAATATTTTCCTTAATTGAGTTAATTTTGAAAAAATTTGCATTTTAAAATTTTAACTGTCAAATACGCCCTCTAGCGGTGGACCTACAACTCTGAAAATAATTTCCTGGCATTTCTCGAGGCCACTTTTGTAATTAATTTTTGTCTCCCGACCCTGTGCTTTAATCCACTCCTGAGATATGGCCGACGGCCGTTCTTAGTTGGCCACCCGGTACACTGGCTGTACACAACCATGGTCACCTATGGGGTCTATTTTTTCACAATACTTACAGAATGTGAGAGTGCCTCAGTAGTTGAGCCTATTTATAATCCTCCAAAAAAAAGAGTACCTACCTAGGATAGTAGTAATGTGGTCTATAAACTCTGTTGCAGTAGCTGTGATCTCAAACGTCTCAAAAGCTTTTTAGTCGTGTATCTATCCATAAGAGTGATATAGATTGCATCCGGAAAGATGTTCTCTTTCTCATCATATTTCCTCTACCTGGAACTCACACCTATATGACAAAACCAACATAGGGAAAATGGCTCTAAAGGCTGTCAAACGGACAATAGAAAACAAATGGGAACTAAATCCATGGATCGCACGCTGGGTGTACACAACTGTGGTGAGTCCCACGGTTTTTGATGTCAGCGTTTAGCGTACGGCCACCATTTTGAACTCCAACACATCAGTTAGTCTAAAAAAATTATTTATACAGGTTTTTATATATAATTCTTTTATTCAAAATAATTGTGTACCTAACTCTTAACAACTTAACCTCAAAAAGCTATTTCTTAGTAGAAAGCTTGATAAAATACAAGCTCAGCTGTAGTAAGATTCTTACTAATTCTCAGTTAATTTGGGTAAAAAAATACTACCTTTATAGTCGTTAACTGAGCCATCAACCATTATTTTTTATTCAACATTTAACAATTTGATCATATAATAATTTTAATGAAGTGTTTATGGAATTACCTTCAATATGTATAGTATGTAGAGCCAGCATATCATATGAAAACAATCATAAACAAATTTTATACATAATGATGATGCACACAAAAAAATACAAGAGCATAAAGTTGTCTCTGACACGATTTCATTTAACCTCCAAAAACATTTTTATTAAAATTGTAACCATATCAAAATTATTTACTTACCTGTTGATATATCTGACGAATATTCATATCTCAAACTAGCAAATTCAATAACGAAAGTACTACAAGAGTCAAAACGACCTAGTTATACACAAAATATGGCCGGAACACAATTGACTGTTCCCTTCTTGTTTGTAGACGTAGATAGTCGATTATATGTTTGATATTGTCGGTTGACCAATGGCGGAAGGCGGGAGTCAAAATGTCTTAGTCCTAATTGGTCATATACTGCCGCAGTGCCCAGGCGAAGCACACTGAGGAAAAAGTTTATTCAGCATTATTAAGAATTTAGTTGTAGTAGGTAAAAACTTTAATACGTATTAGGACACAACAAATGTTTGATTATGACAATGAAAAGGGCTTTAATAATCGTTATTATGGTCCGTCAACTTGAGGTAATCAAATCATTTTAATAAAATATTAAAAACAGTAACCGCTAGTGACCAAATATTAATTACCTCAGAATACAATATATTTGGAAGTATTAACTATTTTACTTACCACAATTAAATAAATTTTTAATCTCACTCTGGTATGTAGTTCTCTGTATTAAACAAATTAATAACTACTATTAATTAATTGAGTAATTTGAATTTAATATGTTATCAGCAGTAATTAAGCTGGACAGTAATATCAATTGAGCTAGTTAATAATAAAAATTCAACCCGTTAATTGCAGCAATGAAGCTGGTTGGCA